>PVIH01016473.1:0-45463 GCA_004025045.1 Sigmodon hispidus
TATGGAGGTTTCTCAGAAAATTGAGAATCAATCTCCCCAAGGACCCAGCAATACCACTTCTGGGTGTATACCCTAAAGAGGCACATTCACACTCCAAAGGTATTAGCTCAACTATGTTCATAGCAGCATTATTTGTAATAGCAAGAACCTGGAAACAACCTAGATATCCCTCAACTGAAGAATGGATTAACAAACTGTGCTACATCTACACAATGGAATACTACTCAGCAGTAAGAAAAAATGATATCCTAAAATTCGCAGGCAAATGGATGGATTTGGAGAATATCCTCCTGAGCGAGGTATCACAATCTCAGAAAGATAAGCAGGGGATGTACTCACTCACTAATGGTCTCTAAACAAACAAACAAGAAAAAAAGCCAAGCATGCCCAAGCTGCAAACCACAACCACTGAACAGCTTGGGATCAGAGACACCCTGAACTGACCCTTTGGATCCCACTGCAGCTATAGGAACACCAGACTCACTCTGGAGGGAGGGGGGGACAAAACTGGATTTGCCAGGAGTGGAGACTGATCCAAGCATTATTGGGTCAGTGGGACCATAGGACTGTCTGCTCTCTGCCCAGGGAGGGGATGGGGAGTTGCGGAGAAGAAAAAATGACCTGATGTGGTGGGAGGGGGAAGGGACCTTGAATAAGGATATACAGGGATGGAAAAAAAAATTCAAAGGGAAAGCTGAACACAAAGTAAATATATGTGTAGCAATCTTATTTGCATTATCACCCTTGATAAGTCATGCTTATGATTTTTATCTTCTTTATAGTTATTGTTAACTTCTCATCATTTTAAATTCATTTTACTGTTTTTCTTGATAAATACAAAATAAATAAAGAAAAAAAAGAAAAACACAAGGAAAACCATCAACACACTGTACTGTGACTAAGTACTGTTAATCATTAAAGAAAAGAGTGGCGCTCAGTGTCACATTTTTATCGTGGCTCATGACATGGTCTCTCTTTGGATACTGAACATTCAGGCACAAGATTTTTCTACTAATTAAAACATTCAATTCTCTGCCCATGCCCAAGTGACAGTTTATAACATGTTATGATAATATCAATTAAAAAATATCTCCCCCACAGGGGGAAAGTGTACAATTATTCTTTTCTACAGTTAATGGCTAATTTATTTTATCTTGCTGTTGTACTTTATGATCCCTTTTAATTTTCAGGAATTTAGAAGCACCTTGTGGTTCTGGAATGGAGAAACGGGTTTATTTCGATGTGGCACTGTTTTTTGTTTTTGTTTTTTTTTTTCCCACACACAGCTAGTGACAATGTTTTACTACTAAAAGCAGTAAGAGAATCACCTAAGTGTTGGGGTGGGAAATGAGATATTAACAGGCGTGGGATGTATCAGTTAAAAGCAATTATATAAAAAAATCACACTGTACAGGTTCATTCAACACTATACATTTATGATATAACATGGCTCAAATAATAATCCTTAAATTAAAACAAGCATGTCTTTACTTGATCATAAACTAATTTTATACAAAATCTGTTAGTTGCACATCGTTTATTGTGGATGCCACCAGAAATTCTCACAGGGACTTTGATCCTACTGAAAAGTTTGCAATCCCAGCCCAGCAGGAGCTCAGGAGTGCGGCTTACACTTGTGCTCCTGTGACAGTGGAGCCTGAGGCCGCACACAACAGCTAGCTAAACTTCTTTTTATTCACCTCCTGGGAAATCTGCCACGAAGTTCTCTTTCAAACAGGCAGCTCTTCCTCCCTGTGACCTTTTCTGGTTGGACTTGGAAGGAGTTCATTTTGTAAGCTGCATCCCACAATCAAAGACTTCAGGGTCTAGACATGTCTTGGTCCTTCTCGATTCTGTATTGCAGCCTCAGAAATGGTCTTTTTCATTTGAAAATGAGTTTAAAGCAAAACTTTCCGTAGCCTTCTGGTGGCTTTAAGTGTTGTCTACTGCTGCTGGGTAGCCAAAGCATCAGAGGACCTTGCCTTAGCCTCACCCTGTGCGGTAGGAAAAGGGGGCGGAGAAGAGAGAGACAAGGAAGGAGCGGAGGTCATCGAGCCCTTCACCCCGCAGAGGCTGCGAGCTTTGCTAGGTACCTTGGAGTCCAGGACACAGTCACACAGTCGGACTAGCATGTCCTGCGGATGATCTAGGGTGCAGAGGGGACGTAGAAGTCCTGAGCGGTGAAACCTGAGGTGGCAGCTGCGCCGGGCTGGGTGAGCCATGGCAAACGGGATGCAGAGCTCTGTTGCTTCAAACACAACCACTCGGTGACCCAGGATGCGAAGGTAACCAGCAACCCGGTGGCTGTATTTCTACGGCCCCTGGATTTCCCAGCAGAATCCAGGGTTGATAAACTCCTGTGGGGACAGCTGTAGGGGCTCCGGTGGAGAGCACCTTAGGCTGCATGTGGCAGTGGCTTCGGACCCAATTCGTGCGCTTTGGGGAGAGAAAGGTGTTTGGGCTGGGGTGTATGGATGGGGCCCAATAGCAAGGATCCTCCTTCCCCCTACCAGGAGAGAACCAGGCAAACCGGGCTACTCCCTCCTCTCCTTGAGTTTCCCTGCGGGCGGCACTTTATGGTCCTTATCCAGTGTTCAGCAGACCTCTGGCGCCCTCCAGGGTGGGAGGGAAAAGAAGTCTCTGGAGTTTGAGGAATTGCAAAAAGTTTCAGCAAGTGGTTAGGTTTAGAGGCGGTGTTGCAAGCTGAGGCCCTGTGGGGTACAGGGTTTGCAAGTCAAACTGTGAGTAAGACTCGGAGGGGGCAGCCAGCCTCTCTCAGGGGCACTTAAAGGCACTATACTGCTGAATTCCCAGTCTCCCGGAAAGCTTCTTTGGGAAACCAATCTAATTATCTAGGGGTGGGGTGGCTGTGGTCCTGTAGCTGGCTGGTAACTTGGGGAAAAAAAGATTACTTCTCATTGGAGGTTGCAGTAAACTGACAGCATCTTTCAGGCCAAAGTGTTAAGGGAACGCTGCTTTCTCCCTTGTTCCTGGTAAAAGGAGAGCCAGAACTCAGAGCCTTAACACTCTCTTCCAAGAGTCACCGTGTAGGTCTCCTCTCTCTCTCTCTCTCTCTCTCTCTCTCTCTCTCTCTCTCTCTCTCTCTCTCTCTCTCTCTCTCTCTCTCTCTCTCTCTCTCTCTGTCTCTCTCTGTTGTGTGTGTGTGTGTGTGTGTGTGTGTGTGTGTGTGTGAGAGAGAGAGAGAGAGAGAGAGAGAGAGAGAGAGAGAAATTGATTTTGTGTGTTGCTCTTTTATGATTTATGATTTGGAAGTGTTCTATTTAGCAGCAGTAAACTGGCCAACACACTCTGTATGGAAGCTATAGTCTGCATGACAATCAGGTGGCTCACCCAGAAGGTCTATTACTCAAGGGTCAGTGCCCCACAGAGAAAAGACCAGCTTCTTAAAGGAATAGTTATTTAAATAGATTTTCATGCTTAAAAACGTCTTTGATTGAAATCTAATCTTAGTGCTTTAGGATGGTCTCAAATGAAGACGCAAGCAAACTGTCTTAAGGGTTCTCAGAGATTTTTATTGTTAGAGGGAAGTGAACTGACAGCTGTTAATGTGGGCAGTATCTTTACTTGGAGAAAGGAAAGAAGGAAAAAAGGAAGGAAGAAAGGAAGGAAGGAAGGGAGGGAGGGAAGAAGGAAGGAAGGAAGAAGGGGAAAAAAACGGGCAGGTGAATGCTGGTTTCAGAATGCTACCACCTGACTTACGATAGGCTGGGTAAATCCACTCCATCACAGGATACTAGGACACTCGGTTTTAAATGCCAGATGACTGGCAATTTGATCTTTATAATTCCTGTCCTGTATGCTACAGATGTCTGCATTTCAAGACTGCACAGTGGTGACAGAGAGATGACCTGAGGGGACAGCTTCTATCTCCACAACAATGTCCATGAACAGTTCCAAACAGCCGGTGTTTCCTGCAGCTGGACTCATCACAAACACAACCTGCCAGACGCAAAACCGGCTTTCGGTATTCTTCTCAATAATCTTCATGACAGTGGGGATCTTATCTAACAGCCTGGCCATTGCCATTCTTATGAAGGCATATCAGAGATTTAGACAGAAGTCCAAGGCTTCCTTTCTGCTTCTGGCTAGTGGCCTGGTGATCACAGACTTCTTTGGCCATCTCATCAATGGAGGGATAGCAGTCTTTGTATATGCTTCTGATAAAGACTGGATCCGCTTTGATCAATCAAACATCTTGTGCAGTATTTTTGGAATCTCCATGGTGTTTTCTGGTTTGTGCCCACTTTTTCTAGGCAGTGCTATGGCCATTGAACGGTGTATTGGAGTCACCAATCCTATATTCCATTCTACAAAAATTACATCCAAGCACGTGAAAATGATATTAAGTGGCGTGTGCATGTTTGCTGTTTTTGTGGCTTTGTTGCCCATCCTTGGACACCGAGATTATCAAATTCAAGCATCCAGAACCTGGTGTTTCTACAACACAGAGCACATTGAAGACTGGGAAGACAGGTTTTATCTCTTGTTCTTTTCTTTTCTGGGGCTCTTAGCTCTTGGGGTTTCGTTCTTGTGCAATGCCATCACAGGAGTTACACTCTTAAGGGTGAAGTTTAAAAGTCAGCAACATAGACAAGGCAGATCTCATCACTTCGAGATGGTCATTCAGCTCCTGGCCATAATGTGCGTTTCCTGCATCTGCTGGAGTCCCTTTCTGGTAAGATCCTAAAGTACTGACAGTTTTCTGATTTTGTGGGTTTATCTATGCAAGGTTTGTTGTCTTTATCGGAGTTGCTGGTCTAAAGTGTCAGTCTTTGAAGGCGAAATTGGCTTCTGTGCTTAGCTCTGGACCACAGGTTTATGTCTCCATAGGTTCCAAATTAAATGTGTTTCTAAACAAGTGCAATGATGGTCTTTTTGACTTCTTTTTGGACAGTGTTAAGTAACTTAAGTAGTAGTTTCAGTATACTGGGTGTGATCATCTGCTAAAGTGTTGATAGAATGAGTGGCTATGATAGACCTTTGTGTCAGAATCAGGTGGGTTTTGATAAAAGTGACAGATTTCTATCATCTAACAGAGTAGTACAGCTGGAATGTTGCTTTCAATGTGTAAAGAGGAAGTCACAGCATGCCAACCATGTGGCTGAGCTGAGATAACTGACAGGTCAGCCAACCCTGTAGATAATAAAGAGAAGATATCGTTAACTAGTTCACTAAGGGGAGAGTGAGGAGGATGAATGACAGGAAGGTCAGACATTCATCCTTTTACTTTCATTCCATTAAAAGCTTTATAGTCACCAGGTACATGTGACAGCTCAGTACTTTAATCTGGAAATAAAGAAATTTGTAAAGCATTCATAATCTCTTCCAGATGGAAGCCAGAAAAAAAACTATATGAGAAGTTATGGCCCAAGCTCATTCACCAAATTCACTTTATGATGAGAGGGATGATAATATGCAATTAAAGAGGAAAACCAGAGACTGTCAGATGACTTTGTTTCTTTGCTTGCTATGGTGGGGAAGTGGGTTGGCATCCAGAGAAGAGTTTCCAGGTTGTACCAAAAGTTGAAATGAGACTGGAGGAAAAGCTAGGTGAAGGTAGAGGTGATATTAGATATGGTAATAACTAAGGATGTTAGCTGAAGGTCTGTTAGTAATGTACTTTCCTATATCCCAGGTATACCTGTCTGGGAATGTACAGCTCTTATACACAGCGCAGATGATCTTCGTGCTCATAAAGGCTGTGAATATGGCTCATGCTCCGGAGCCAAAATATAAAGATGGTTTTGTTTTATAAAACACTTTTAAAAATAAGTACTCATTTGTTTTTATTTTATTGCTTTGCAATTTCAATTTAGTTCCTTAAATCGTTAAACCATGGGATAGCCAGGTAGAATGGTTCGCTGAAGAATACTGAGGTTATTTATGACAATTCAGCTTCTACAATACTGTGTCTTGTAGGTTTAATGGGATCTGAAGTGAATTAAAGCTGGAGTCTTATTGTCCTTAGTAGTACCATGTTCTAACTGAAGGACAAAAACCAGATAAAACATTTTAAGTTACATCAGTGTTCATTTTGAGTGGTTTAAGTTTGATAGTTGGCACAAGGAATTTCTTAAGGTTTTAAACTAATTTGGTTTTCCAAACTACTAAATGAGTTGAAGTGAATTGTACTTAATTTGGTAGTTATGGAGGTGAAATGAAAGCAATGGGTAGGAATGTTAAGAAAGCATTGGCCATGAAGGGTGAAGGTCCATAGCTCAGCAGGACCCTGCAATAAGAGCCCTAAAGAAAGACAGTGATTCAGACAGCCCAGGTGGTCCTGAGGTGTGTGCTGATTTGTTCCCGATCATCATGAAGGTCTGTTTAGCTTTGGCTTTTGACTTTGAGGAACTGGAGTGAAAAACTAACTCCTGTAAGACCGTGGAAGAAGTAGAATCTCAGACTCTTGTCGTGGATATGTCGAATTTACATTTTTTCTCTCTCTTTTTTTGGCTGAAATTTTGGCTTCTTTTATGGATTGGCTAGATAACATGATTTAATTTATATTTTGAATAATTTTTAATGAGTTTCATTTTTATGAGACTGTTTTTCTTTTCCTCCTACCTCCTTCTCCTTTCGATTAGCACATAAAGTGAAGTTTGCCTGAGCATTTTCACTTTCCCTCTAAGGACTATTGATATACTTATGTGTTGCTACTTCTATGATTTTCCAGTGTGTAAATTCTTCCTGTGTAATGTGCAGCACAGGGGCATTTCAATTGGTTGATATTATGAGTTATTTCAACCATTCTAAAGTTTAGGTTGATGTATGATGATACCAAGTGTCTGTCAGTCACCCCATTCTGGATTGTAATCATGTGGTGTATTTAATTTCATAGAGGGGAAAAATGGAATTTGCTTTTCCCAGGAATTGAGATTTAGAAGTTGAGAAAAAATATTGCACTTCCTTAAAATATAACTTCCTAGTAACATTTGTGTTTGCCATATCTGTATTTCATAATTAAGATTAACACAGATAAGTTGACTGAATTAAAATTCCAGCTGACAAAACTAAGAACCCAGACCAGGCACTTAGCTTAGAATAACATACTTGCTCCAAACTCTGCAAGTCAGACAACAGTCATAAAATGGTCCTTTGAGCTTTCGAGGCAAATTACGTTTACCTGGAACTTCCTGGGTAGACCTGCTACCCTTGAACTTGTGGTGATCTTCTTGTGTTGTCCCCTGAGTGCTGGAATGACAAGCATGCACCACAATGCCCAGCTCTAAGTAACAATTTCTTAATAATCTTTCTTTTGTCTTTCTATATGTATATGCAATGATTCTTTTTAATGCTCTCTCCATAGACTTTAGAAGGAGTTTACTATAATTGCTATGCATATTTAGAAGGGCAATAAATACTTGTTAACTGGTTGATCGAAACTTAAGTAGGATGAATGTCAAAAGATTGGAAATGATTGACTAGAATGAATTTTGAGTTTTGTAGGTAAGAACTAAGCAAGTACTGAAAGTGAATGGTAAAACTGAATGTTCTCTACATCCGCACCTGTAGGTTTATACACATTTGAAATCTGCTGTCTCTTTGTGGAAGGGCAAATGCCGACTTTACTATTTCTTCAGAGGATAATTTTAAATAAAAGAAAATGAAGTATTTGAGGAACAAGATAATTGCCTATCTATGAAGTTTACCTAAGAAATGTGAATTGAATTTTAATTTTTCTCAGGTTATAACTCTTATGCAAATGTTTCTAATCATCTTTGTAGTTAAATATTTAGTCTCTAGAGTGGTTATCAGATATAGATCAATTGGGTCGTTAGTTTAACTTTGACTAAAATTGCTGAAGCTCCCAGTGTTATAGAGTGAGTAGTCAATGGTGGAATAGAGGAACTCTATCTTGTGGCTATTTGGAAGGCTGAGTACCATCAATTTTTAAAAACATTGAGTAGAAATCTCTTTGTATCTCTGTCCTTGTTTTAGCACTGAAGGTTTGAAGGTGGATATAATTCTGTATGTGTTAAGTGAAAGGAAAACAGAAAATCCATAAACAAGAATTCTGGTCCTAATCTTGGCCAAATATTTCTAATCTCTTGAGACATGACAATCAACCAATATCTATGTTTCTAAATATGTGCATGTAACATGTGTTTATGTAGATAAATAGTATGTGTATAATGTACATTTTAAAATTTTTTACTTATTTTGTTTATTTGTGTGTGTGTGTGTGTGTGTGTGTGTGTGTGTGTGTGTGTGAGAGAGAGAGAGAGAGAGAGAGAGAGAGAGAGAGAGAGAGAGAGAGAGATATGAATGCCATGTACACACAAGTACCCTTGAAGGCAAGAAAAGGGCATCAGATTCTTTGGAGCTGGAGTTACTCAGGTTCTTTGGAAGATAAGTAAGTGTTTGTAAATACTGAATCATCTCTCCAGTGCCATATGTATTTTCATGCATATAAAATGCACATTTGTATATATCATACAGAGAGAGATTTCACAAAACTGTTAAATTATTTACAAATTGAAAATAATAACTAATACACCTTTATGTCTGACCAAGTCAAATAAGAGGGATTCATTCCACTGAAATTAAGAGCAAAGTGGACAATAAGCTGCCCAACCATAGGCACATTCTCGGATCCATACAGGGTCTGTTTCTCCATACAATGAGAGTGGGGCTGTCTCTGACTTTTGCCTGCACTTGGAACCCTTTTCCTCCTACTGGCTTGCAACATACAGCTGTGATATGAGGGTTTGTGCCTAGTCTTACTGTATTTTTTAAGCCATGTTTGTGGATATCCCTGGCAGCATAGGGCTCCCTTCTTCTTCTTCTTCTTCTTCTTCTTCTTCTTCTTCTTCTTCTTCTTCTTCTTCTTCTTCTTCTTCTTCTTCTTCTTCTTCTTCTTAAAGGAAACTCCTCTTCTTCTTTTTAAGAGGAGTTGATTTGAGGGAGAATGGAGGTGGGGGAGAAGGTATCAGGCAGGGTGGAGGAAAGGAAATCTTCAGTCTGGTGTAATGTCTAAGAGAAGAATAAAAGTTAAAGCAAACAAGTGAAAAGAGCAGAGTGGACTCTCACCATGCTATTTCCTATCTCAGCAAAAGATGTCTTGTTTCTTTATTTTGGTTATCATAGAAAGCATTCATAAAAATTATCATTTCAGTGGGCAGTGGTGGTGCATGCCTTTCATCCTTCTACTTGGGAAGCAGAGGTTGGCAGATCTCTGTGAGTTTAGAGTCAGCTTGGTTTACAAGGAAAGTTCCAGGACAGCCAGAGCTGTTACACAGAGAAACCTTTTCTCAAAAATAATAAATAAATAAATATAAAAATCAACAAAATAAAATAATTTCCCCATTTTCTCATGCCTTCCTCTGCTTTTATTTCCTTCAAAGCATTGAAAAGTATGCAACATTTTCAGTTTGTCTGGGCGTTGTTTGGCTTTTGCTTCTTGTGTGTCAGCTCCAAGAGGTAGCAGACCTCACTGTTTGCTGTATCTTCAGTTCCTACACCAGGGTTGGGCCTGTGGTTAGTTTTTAATAGTCATTATTAGAAGAATATCATAAAAAGAAATGCTTAATGTATGACTCTATTATCTCAATTTTGCGTTCTATATGTGACCTGTTTGGACTTGGACCTCCAGTTCAGCTGGAACTGGACTATTCTGAGAGAAGGAAAACTTTTGTCTAGAGGTTCCCAAGTAACAGAATCTTCAAGAACCCTGAGCATTTTGAAGCCCAAATCCAAATTATAATTTAGGATCTTGTCAGCATCTAGAAGAATCTTATAGGTCAACAAGGCATGAGGTTTTTTTTTATTATTACAATAATCTATTTATGTATCATTTCCTCAATTCCTATCAGTGGTTCTTGGTGTCGGGCTCTATGGAATTTGTGTTTTAGTTCTAAACACTGCTGCTGCTGCTGCTGGTGGTGGTGGTGGTGGTGGTGGTGGTAGTTATTAGACAACATGTGTTTAACAAAAACTAATAAACCAAGCATTGTATGAGAGAGTACTGAGGCAAAAGAAAACATCAAGCAATAAGATGGTAGTATAATCTATCCCCACAGTTTTTAGCATTGTCTTTTTCTTTTCTGACACCCCATAAGGCATGTGGAAATCTTGTCAGGGGGTAGGAGGAGAAAATTACTTAGGATAAAGATTTCCAGATGTTTCATGCTCACTGCCATAAAATGAAATTTTTACACTAAATGTTGAAATTGAGCTTGGTAATGTCATGTCTCTACTGGCTGATTGAATTAATATGTGTGCGCATATCTATTTGCATAACTATATAACTTTCTATTATATCTTGATTTGTATTTTTGAGGCAGATATTAGATATCTAAAGTTGAACTTAAACTCATTATATAGCTAAAGATGACTTTAAACTTCTTAATTCTAGAACTACAGCTGTAGGTCACTACACCTGATTTACACAGTGCTAGAGATGGAACCCAAGGCTTTGGGTGTGCTACAGACATACTTAGTCAGTAGAGTAATGTTTCCAACTCTTGGTGTGCATAGTAGTAAGATTAGAAGGCTAGGCACATTTTATGCGTAGAAACCAATCTTTAGAATAACCTGTGTCTATGGATGTGGAAGCATCTCATAAAGAGGGTCCTTTGGATGAGTCTTCCTTGGGGATATTTTTCTTCAGCTAAGGCTAGCTACTTTGTTCATAATTATTCTACTGTTTCTGTCTGTGGTCATTCTGTATAGTAGTAGATAAGCACAAAATTGTAGAACTCTGTCCTATTCCAAATCTTTAGGAAAAATGCTTTATATGTAGATAAAACATGAGCAAACAGACTTCTGGATCACTGTCCCACAGTAAACACTACAGGAAATTAGCAATGAACTTGAGATCTTTATACCAAATGCTTTCCATACTATGGGTTGATGAAGGAAGCAAGACTAGGCAGAATTCAAGCTTCCAAGAAATTGTAAAGAATGCCTTCTGCTGATACCTCAGCAAATCTGAAAGCAAGTGCCCTGTGGACATGCCCCAAGTGAGAAATAGGACCAGATAAGCACGGTGTACTCTGCGTTCGGAACTGAACTTGGTTGAGAAATGTAACGTTCCCCCACCCCATGGAAAAATCATGCCAGAGAATGTCAATTAGTTAAAGAAAAGACACTGCTGGACTGAGAAATTACATAAAAGTCAATTGCTTAAAGTGAGCATGGTGGTCTGGAAGATTTTGCTAAGTTCATTTGTTCTTGGCAAAACAGATTTCTTGTTTTCCTGAAGAAAAGACATAAAAACGCCCAAAGATGTCACAGACATGGAGACAACACTTACAAAGCATTACTTAAGTATAAACAAATCATAAACATGTGACTTATAGTTATGTCATCATGTTTTGTGATTTACTGTGTGGGATTTTTATTGAGCCTCCATACATTTAAGGAAAAATTCAAGACGTGAACGCTTCCAGATCTTCCTCAATTCTCAGATGTAATTTTATGTGCTTGGAATTATGTGAATAGGAGGTATATGAGAAGCAATCACATCTGTGTTTAGTTTGAAAGGCCTTAACAGCCACCACAATTTGTCCTGGCATAACTTACTGTTTATCTGTGTTTAGGAAGAAATGGGAGAAATTCATCTTTTGATCCTTGTAAACATATTTTTCAAATCTTGTGCAAATTTGTCATTCTGTCTGTTCTCTGATCTGGATGTGAGGGTGCTAATACCACAGAGGACTAGATACAGTTGTGGGTTACATAGACAGGGAAGTACTGTCCTTATTCCTCCTCAGCTCTTGAATGTCCAAATGAAAACCAGACTATAGGATGCTGAGAGGTAGTGGGAAAGTAGTGTGATAGCGAAGGAGACAGAGACAATTGGATTTGGTACAAGGAATCATCCTATCAATTTTTGCTTCGTGGCAAATCCTTCCTTTCCTTGAGACAGCCAGAGTACAGGCTGGGAGCGGGACCTTCAGCCTCACCATCTTTTAGCTATCACCTTGGATAATTTTTCATGTATGGGAACTGATTGCAATAAGTATACTTATTCAGAGATATTTCTGGGCTAAATCACTTTGACTTTCCAAAATCTATAACAGAGCAATTGGCACGTAGTAGATATACAACAACAACAATAACAAAATAGCAACTACAGCATCTATGAAGCTATTGCTGATTTCTGCTCACCACGCTGATTAAATGTGTTTTGTTCAGATGTGTCATGCTTTTCTCCCACTAAGATGGGCTGAAACTCAAAAGAGCATGGTTTTTATAGTTTTAGAAAAGCTTTTTGGAAATTTTTACTTGTTCCTGGTTTTGACCTTTATTTCAGTATCTCATGAGAAGTAGATATTGCCTGCTAATCATTTGTACCTTGCTCCTTTTAAATATTCTTATACTCTAGGTAGTGAATCAAGTTAAAGTTAGCAAAAATGGTTAAAACCATCTCAAGGCACTGGGCTTGGGGCTGTGAGTGGTGCCGGGGAGAAGAAGACAAGCTCTTTTCCAGAGCAAGGAGGATGCCCAGATATAGTCAGAGGTGTAGGACTTTGTTTTTGAAAAGCTGATGGAGCACAGTGATTTAGAGCCTGCTCGAAAGCCGTCTTTTCTCCAGTCTTGACCTGTGATTGGAATGATTTACTCTCATACCAAGTTGGCATCTTCTTAGTACTCTCTTTATAGATTTGTGGTGAAAATTCGATAGAATAATATGTATGAAGAAGCACTTAAATTTATGTTTTATGTACATCAAGTGTCATGTGTTTGCAGCTATTATACTTTTATTTTTATTGTTGCTGTTGCTATTGAGTGCCAGTCCAGTCATATAGTAATATCATCAATGAGATAGTCTAAAGGACTTCAAAGTTTTCTAGTTAACAAGATGAGTATCACATGAGGAGCTGTCCCTGCCACTGTGGGACTCACCAGTCCTTAGTCACTGATGTGACAAATTCTTGTTCTGCACTTGGCATGGGGCAGGCACTGTTATGTTATTCTAGAATATCAATCATTATGATTCAATTGTTCACAAACTATGGCCTTAAGCAAGGACACTCGAGTACGGTGAAGGGATGTGTGTCAGAAGTGGAAATGGATGAGGTTATCTTTGACACTTTATGCCAGGAAAAAGTGTCTAGAAAATGCCGTTCAGAAAGAGAAGTCACTTGGCATGGAAATCCAAAGCCAGGATGTGTAACTGTTCAAACCAAAAGGAAAGAAAGAATAAGGTCTACCATAGAATAAACATCTACAGGCCGAAAAGTGTACATTTGAAACAGTGTTGTTTGTGCAGGTTGTAACAACATTAGAATACAATAGATTACAGAAAATTAATATTTTTACACTGAAAATAGATACTTCTCTAATATATAGAGAAGTATCTAACATATATTAGAGACATTGTGACCACAGTTTTTCCTCCCAGCATGAGTCTGCAGTGAATTTATATTAAATATTTTTCAAGCAATGAAATGAACACTAGAGCAACTAAATTAAATAATAAATATTAAAGGATTAAATTAACGTTTTACACAATCTTTGAATGAGTGACATGACTCAGAATGTAGAAGACACATAAAACATTGGTGAAAAGGGAACTACAGATGTTTCTACTACTTTCTAAGGATGCAGGTTAAAATATTTTGGAAAAGAATAAAAGTAAAAACTTTTGTGAATTTTAATAATAGAAATTGTGAAATTAAAAATGTACTTAGTTTTTTTCCTTACTCGTGAACTCCTTCATTGGCTTGTTCCTTGTTGAGGAAAGAACTGTTGTCTCCCAGGTAGGGTGCAGAGAACACCCTCAGAAAACAATTGCCATGAACTCTTAGTAGTAGGCTCCCTAGTTCCTTCACAGGCTATGGTAGAAAGTGGTTAGAGCTTTTGCTTTGAATGTAGTGGGTCAAAGGTTCATTTCCCAGGCCTGAAAAACAAACAAACAAACCAAAAACTTAATACCTGTATGTTTTAGCCTGTACAGTGGCTATGACTGCCTTTATCATATCACAGATAACTTGGGGCTGAGTTACTGTCCCCCACAGAGTTCCAGGACCTACTCTACGCTGCAGAGATGTATCATGGTTCATGTGGTCCCCTCTCCCTTGCCACTGAGCCCCTCTCAGTTCTTTGTACCTTCCTTTGGCAAGGCTGGTAGACATGAAAGTTGCCACTAACTGGCCATGGTGATGAAATCAAGGGAAGAAGAATGAGTCACTTGCTTAAACCAGAGAGGCCATTGTTCTCAAAACTCCTATTTCTTACAATGTTATGTATAAACAATAAAACACTGGTTGTACAATGTCATATTAATTTAATATGTTATTTTTTTGCTAATGTGGTCATTTTGTCTGTAAGATGCTGGAATGAGCAGCATAACCACATAGTAATGAGTTGACTTTCAGCCTGTTCTGAGCTGTCTTTGTGTTTGGGTATAGACATTCCTGCAATGCATCTTTCAAGCAAAACAGGTCAAGATTTTTTTCCCTCTTCTTTCTTGTCCTCAGTGACTTTGGTTGATGTTTGAGGCTGGGAGCAAGAAAACAAAGTATTATCAGAAACTTTCTACTCTGATGCAACTGCACCTTCCCATCCCTATGCAGAAGCCTGTACCTGAATAAGTGCTTTCTCTCTGCTAATTCAAGAAGTGTGGAGGTAAATTACACGGGGTCAGGAGAGTGTGGAAAAATCCAGTTTTAAAAGGCTGATTTTAAAAGAGCTCCGGGAACTTGGTGCTGGCCACATGGCCCTCAGTACCTGGAATTGCCCCATCTTTTTTTACAGTCCTGCCACAGTTTGGGTTCAGTGTTACCCAAGACTTGTGTGTTAGTAAGAAACTTCTGAGAATTTGCCTTCAGTGTGGCACACCCTAAGGCTTTGCTTAAATAAGAAATGTTCCTTTTCATAAAGGCTTGAATAGAATTGCTCATAGGAAGGGAAAAAAGCTGTATGAAGACCTTCACATCCCTTATTTTCTACAATGTAAGCTCCTTTCATAATTAACAACTCAGATAGCAACAGATAGCCCTGTCATTCCAATGAATGGAGAGTTTGTTTCTGATATAGTATCATATGCTTGTAGCTATGTATTTTTAACATTTTTTATTTCTGAGATTACAATTTAATTATATTTGTCTCCTAACTATGTTTTCACCACCGGTAGTTCCCACAGTTTCTAGAATCTGGTCCTCCCTCCTTCCCCATTCTGAGTTCATCTCAGCTCTTTGCCCTTCTTCTTTTGCCAAAGTTGGTGGACTTGTATGGTGTTGATAATTTGATCATGCCAATGAAATTAGGGTGAGAAAAAGAACCATCTTAAACCAGAGAGGTCACATCTATCCCCAAATGTGAAATGTGCCCACCCTGCCAAATATTAAAAAACAAAACAAAACCATTAATCAAATAAATAAACATCTAAAGCCCTTATAAAAATGGATAGGTTCTGGTACTTTTATGGGATATGTGATTTTTTTTTCCCACTGAAAGCCCAAAGCAACCAAGGCCAACTCTTTTTTACTTTCAAGGGTATACAAACAATTATTCTGCTAACAAAGAAAATGACCAAACAATTCTCAATGTATGACAGTGAACAGAGAGGGCTTTGCTTTTCAATGCTGACAATTCATATTTAGAGAAGGCTGATGTGTGAATACAATGTCAAGGCCAACTTGCTAAGCATGTTTTCTATGTGCACTGTTAGCCTTTCCCTAATCACTCAAATCTGATTTGTGAGCACACTCACAGAACAAAGCCAGTTAGTCAGATGAGCTGCTATTCTACAACATCCAACTAAGAGATCATTTTATTTATGTATCACTGAAACAGTGAGTGAATAACATGTTTTATATGCATCCGTCCTTTGTCTCAAACAAAGACATCATTCTGTGTTCATCCAGATGGGCCATCTTTCTCTTGGACTTCTGGGTTTGTTTTGCTTGTTCCTCAAAAACTGAAGTTAGATTAAGCACAATTTATCCAGTGATTATTTATCTTCTATACAGTGTAAGGAGACAGGAAAAAAATCATTTGGAAAGCATGCTTCATTGTGATTTTAGAATTATATGTTGTACCTTCAGATATGAAGCAGAAGTCTAACATGCAAGAAGTCCCCAAGAATTTTCCTACTGCAACCCCAGTCCTTACAAGACCAAAGCATGGTCAACAACCTTTGACTTAAAGGATAAAGTTTCTCTTTAGAATGAACTTAGCTTTCCAGATCCATGAGAGACTGCTGGACATTCTATGAAAAAAGAATGCTGGGCTTCCCCAGACTGGTATTCTGGGAAAGAATTAATATGGTTTATTAAGTAACATTTTTATAGCTAAAATCATAATAGTTCCATGTAAATGCTAGCTGTTGAATAATGTATCTTCTTACAGATATAAAACAAACAAACAAGCAACACATTCTTTGATAAAATGCCAAACTTGATTGGTTTCATATAAAAAAAATCACAAGGATATCCAAATGTATATGTACTGGATGAAAAACATCTCTAATAGTATGTTACCTTGAAAGGTAGAGGCAGGAGAATCAGAAGTTGAGGATCAGCCTCAGTTCAAGCCTAACCAACTAACTCAGAAAACTCCTAACAACCCCCACCAATCAAACCAAACCAAACAAACAGACAAAAAACAAAACCAAAATACAAACCACAAAATAATATAGCATATTAAACTAATTGACTATTTTTTTGATTTGCAATTCTGAAATTCTCCACCTGCCTTATATTACTCTTATGGTGTTCTCTAAGGACCCTGTGCTGATTATTCTAATTTACATTTATCTCACATTGGAGGAAACAGATCAAATTTGATCTGCTCCTAGTGTGTTTGTTTGGTTACTGGCTGTTTCTCAAGTTAGTGGAAATTCCTCAGTGACAAGCCAATGTCATCTGTTTCTCCTTTGCTTCCTTTGGTGCCTCACACTGGTTTGGAAAAGTCCAAGGAAAATAAAGCTCGTTCTTTAGAATCCTTTAATCACAAATAAAAATTCATGAAGGAAATAACATCCTTATGGCAATAGTTACTAAGTGCCCAGGATGTCATATAAGGGTTTTGCTTGAAAATATTATTTTTTAAAGAATGTTATAAATTTTCTGAAACATAACTATAAAATTATAAGTGTAGTGATTGTTTTGCTTTTAAAATTTTTACTTAGATTTTTTTCTAAGTACTGAGAATTAGCTAATATATGAGAAACACCCTGCATGCTTATCTCCTACTTTGTACCAGGCAGATAGGGTTCAAAGTGCCTTATAGATGCCAACTTGTTGAATCCTACAGTATTCCTCTTGTACTGGTCCTTAGGCACAGAGAACATTAATGAGTATTTGAAGAGCCTAACCCAAAGGATGCAATAATTTACAATGCCTGTATTTATCATTGTGAGTTATTATTCAATAAGATTAGCCATACATTAAATCTGAAATTTTAGTAAAAAATAAAATAATCCCCAACATAATACAGTAGTATTCTGACACAAGAAGATACAAAAATTTTGATTTGACCATGATTTGTGGACAGAATTAAATGTGACTAAAAAGAGTATTCATTTTGTATTTTATTGTTATGATAATATAGGTCTGACAATAGGGTTGTCTGAACAAATTTGCTAAAGTTAGCTCTTAATATATTTTTAAAAGTAATTAGCTTGCTTTCTTTTCTGGACCATAATACATCCTAGTCTCTCATCTTTCCCTCCTTGATCTAAACAGGCATCTAATTTACCCGAGAAAATCTAAAATTTTCAAAGTTAAAAATAGGCAGCACTGTTTGCTGGCAACAAATAATAAAATCACTCTTGATTTTGTAAGAAGCATTTTGGTCTTTGAGAAGCATCTGTACTCATTGAGATGTTAAAGCTCTGTACAGAAGTCAAGAGTTCCTCCTATGTGTTAGCCACCTGGAGGCCATAACTCCCTTGCCTGTCAGACTTTGGTTAAAACCAGGAAGCGCTGCAAGGAACCAGCTGTAGAATTTTGGTTATAACAAATCAAACCTTTATCTTGATGTATTCATCTCACTAACCAGTAAGCTTATTGGCCTAAGAGTCTTTCAACATCTCATGGTTGTAGGATCAGGGCACCACTGCATGCACTCATAGCCAGACATGTCTATAGTTGGAAGATACCATAGTGGTGTGTGTGTGTGTGTGTGTGTATGTGTGTGTGTGTGTTGTTTGTACTCTATACCTATTCATACCTGTGTGTGGGCCAGAGGAGTGAGGCTGTTCCTTTTAATCTGGTTCTCTTGAGGCAGGATCTCTCACTGAACCTGGAGTTAGAATGGTGACCAGTGAGCCGCAGGAGTCCTCTTCTGTCTCCCTTCCAAAGTTCTGGGTTTGTAGGTACTTACGGCAACATGCAGCTTCTGATGTGAGTGTTGGGATAGGAGTTCAGGTTCTCATGATTTCATACCCCCTCTGGTGTGTGTATGTATAGCTGCAGTTACACATGCATACAATTTCACTTGGAGGCCAGAAGTTGGATCTCCTAGAGCTGGAGTTAAGGACAGTAATGAACCACCTGATATGGGGTTTGGGAACTGAATTTATACAATAGCAGTACTTGCTCTTAGCTGCTGAGCCATCTCTCCAGCTCTAAGTTCAGATTTTTGCCTGGATCCAAAGGTATGGCCTTAATGGAAATTTACTTTTTTTAAAAAAATTTGTTTTTATAGAATAAAGTCTTTTATATCCATGTATCCCCTTGACCCATCTCCCTTACCCCTCCCAGTCAGCCTTTAGCCTCCCTTCTCCCCATCCCCCTAATCCCCTCCCTAGAAAGATGTCCCAAGGTGGTTTGCTCAGCATCCACTCCAGGCAAGTCTGATTTCCTCATCCTGACATCAAGACTGGGTTAGGTGTTCCTCTGGAGGGAATGGGCTCCAAGGTGCTAGTCCATGCACTCAGTCTTAACCCTTCCCTTGAGGCTCCACATGTTGCCCATGTCAGTAGATAGTTGCCTATCCTTGGAGGGCTTAGTTCCTTTTTCTGACGGTTCCCAGGTGGCTATTCTTGATTCAGTGAGTGCTCCAGAGCTCTAGCTAGCCATCACTGTGAGAAATTTTCCTCATAGTCCCTATCCCCTTGCTTATATAGAGTCTCTTCCCCTGATATCAGCTGGACCAGGGACTCAGCCCAGTGCTCAGTAATTTAACCCTGCCTCTACCTCTATTCATCGTTGGATTTAAGTTCTGTGATGGCACTTAGGGTGGTTATTCATTTGATTATAGGGTAAGTTTCTGTTTAGGCAACACCTTCACTATTGGTTGGAGACCTAGCCAGGGACATCCTGTGAGGGCTTGTAGGTTTCCTTAGCACCCGGTCTCTCTCCAACCCCACATTAAGATCTCCATCTCTCTTTTTTCTTCTCCCTCCTTGTTGTTCCCTCAGTCATCTCCTTCTCTTGTGATTTGTTCCCACCTCTTCTAAGTGGCAGCCCCTTAAGCTCCAAATTAGCTAAGAAGATTTCTATTTTTCTCTTCCTAGGGGACTCCCTGATGTCTCTCCTTAATTTCCTTCAGATCTTAAGCTGTTCAGTGGTTGTGGTTTACAGCTTGAGTGTCCTTTGCTTTTTGTTTAAAGTTTACTAATGAGTGAGTTATCTTTCTGGGTTTATACCTCATTCAGGAGAATATTCTCGAAATCCATCCATTTGCCTGTGACTTTCAGGATATCATTTTTCTTACTGCTGAGTAGTACTCCATTGTGTAGATGTACCACAGTTTGTTGATCCATTCTTCAGTTGAGGGGCATCTAGGTTGTTATTTAGAAAAAGTGCATGTATGTGTGTGTGTGCTGTGTATCTCTATATATGTCTATATGTGCACATGTACACACCTGTTTCTGGAGGTCAGAAGTCAACTGAGACGCCATTCCTCAGATTACAACCACATTGTGTTTTTTCTTTTCGAGACAAACTCTCTCTTTTATAGGCTAGCTATGCAGCCAGCCCCATGAACCCACCTCTCTCCTCCCAAGTGCTGAGAGTGCCAGTTGTGGGCTACCATGCCAGGGCTTCTGAGAGAGTTCTGGGGATCAAATCAGTTCTCACGCTTGCATAGCAAACATACCCAAATTCTAGAAATTCTTCATAAAAGAAGTAGAAGCTTAGCATTTATTTTTCCCAGTCACTTCAAGGAGAGAAACATGACAATTGGCTAAACTATAGAATGTGCTGCCCTCGGTCATCTGTTTCATCTCTATAGAGTTCAGCGACTAGTTTATTACTTGCTTCAGCTAACCTGTTTGTGCTGACATTCAATATCCTAAATACTTTAAATGGGATCACTAATAAGGTGTGTTGTAATGAACAAAGTGAATGATGTGAACCTATCAGATGACATAAAAAAATATTGAAGTTGAAATTTTCAGCCCTTTAAATTTGCTGTTGTTTTTGAGCCTGTTGCTCTTAAGCATGCTTGCTGGTCTTGCAGAGGACCAAAGTTTGGTTCTGCCTGACTCTGACAGCTTGCTCTCCCTCAACACTTGGTTTGAGATGTTCAGTTCCCATGTGGACAGCTGTCATTGCTCTCTCCTGTGTGTCCCTGGGTCTCTGCAGCCAAAGCCCAGACACTGAAATCTTATGACTCTATTTGGATTGGGTGTGCCTTTCTGATCCTCTCCGTATTATTGCTTGGAGGCAGGGTCTCTCACTGAACTGTCTGCTGTTTTGCTAGCCTCATTATCCTGTGAGCTTTCAGGGTCTGCCTGTCTCTGCCCTCATCCCCACACTACAGTTATAGGCATAGTGGTCATGCTCAGGGTTTTATGGGGACAAGCAGATTTGAACTCAGGTCCTTACAGTTGCAGCATAACTGAGCTTTTCCTCATTGACATTTTTCTTAGCCTCTGTTGCCATTCTCATACCTTTCTTAATTGACATTGCTATAATTTGGATCTTTCTTGTACTCTAAAAGCCTATTTATTAAAGGCTTGGTCTGCAGTAAAAGATTTGGTGGATGCTGTCTAGTGGAAGGATGTTAGGTAACTGTAGGCATACCTTTAAAATGATATTAGGATCCTAATCCTTGTTGTTCCTCCTTACTCCTGTCTGTCATTAGGTGAACAAAATTGTTCTCTGATTTGCCACCAAAGGCCAAAAGTCTTGGTACCTAATGACCATTGATTGAAACCTCTGACCCACGATCAGACTATACCAAAGAATATGGACATAGATATTTCATGGAAATAGACTAAGGGTGAAATTTCATGACAAAGTATCTCAGGCTATACATACTTTATGCATATGTAAATTTAGATACCTATCTATAGGTATCTATAGGATGGGTATTCAAAGTGCTGAAAATTATATTGGCAAAGGCAAATTTGATCAAGGATTCAAGTCAACAATTTGTAATCTAGAAAATACTAGTGTTTATCTTGAGTTATAACTAAAGAAGAAGAATTTCAGTTTGCTACTCTACTCTGAAGAAAATTAAAATTATGACCGCTGTAGTGCACAGTGATACATACCTGAAGTCCCAGAATTTGGAAAAAAAAAAAAAACAAGAAATAGAAACAAAAAAAATTTAAGGCCAACTCCAGCTACATGGTGAGTTTGAGGTTATCTTCGGATGCCTGAAATTTTGCGTAAAAAATAAGAAATAACCAAAGACCAAAACTAAAATATAACTATATGACCCTGGAGGGAGTTAGTTCAGATACTAAAAACGAATAACTTACATTGTCTTCTCCTTGTTACCACTTAGGTAGGAGGATTAAAAATCACGCTAACTAAAATTATTTAAATTAACTTGACTGGTTTATCTGCAAGGGCTGTTTCCAGAGCAGAAGCCTGTATGGGTTGTTTCTGACTGTACCTCAGTTCTGCTTTAGAGTCAAGCAGACCTTATTTCTCACCCTGGCATATTTCTCCTTTCAGCTCTGCAATCCCCTGTTCATTTCTTGTCTGGAAAGAGGATACAAAAAACACCCAGAGAATCATGGAGAGTACATGTGGTCTGTGAGCTAAAGACAGTCTTTAAAAATTCTTAGTTTCTCTAAAATTTATGGGTGTCTTTTATTTTTAATGGGACGCCCATTTCATTAAGAGTTTCCATCAAATGACAAATGATTGTATTAGAGCTTAGAAATGCTTTGGGCAGTATTTTCACACTATTGTAATAACAAACCACTGGGGAAATTGGAAATTTCTCTCTGGAAAAACATGCTGTGTTTCAGAACAGATGGTTTACCAAAACACCTTATTGGTACTGTCTGCTATAAAAGACATATTGTAAACAGCCAAATAAAGTAGGATTTTCCTCATGAAACAATGTCTTCCTAACTCTGTGACCAAGTGCTTGTGATTGCTCTGGTTACTTCATAAGAGATAAACACTTTTTTATTAGAATGAAGATGCCCATGCCTATATTTAGAATATAGACAAATTTTTATACTAACTGTGGGTTTAATAACAGTCATCACAACTGGAAACCAAAATTCACAGTGCCATAAAATTCATGGTTAGAATAATGCCTCAAATTCTGAAAGGATATACACCAGCTTTCTTCTTTAAACCCAATGTTTTGCCTGTTGATGTTTTACTGTCATAATTGTCAATGACAGAAATGATGCAGTAAGGATAATAATTAGAATAATAACTACTTGGAATAATTAATAAAATCTAGGTCCAACAAGCATCTGAACACACATGTAAGGATGAGGTGTAGGAGACTATCAAAATGAAAATCATGCCATTCATCATGGGATAGATATAAAGACACTTTAAAAGGATACATCACTTTATGTTATCATCTAACTTTAAAGAAGCCAGGTATGTTGGTGCACACCTTTAGTGACAGCACTCAGGAGGCAAAGGCAAAGCTAAGAGGTATGGTCTACATAGCAAGTTTTAGTCAGCCATGGCTACATAGTGAGAACCTGTCTTAAAACAAGTAAAAAGGTGCTGTCATTGCCGAATGCTAGCAATCATTTTATGTTTGTCAGTTCATAGTTTTAAAAATCACCCTTCCATTACAGAACAGATTCTAACCTTGTGTCAATTTGGCAACTATCATTTGTTTCTGTCTTTAAAAAAGTGTGTGTGTGTGTGTGTGTGTGTGTGTGTGTGTGTGTGTGTGTATTTGTGTGAGTGTATGTGCCTGTGTGTCTATCTGAGACTGTAATGCCAGTCCCCATTACTGAAGAGTAAGTATTCTTAAACACTGACCCACCTCTCCAGTCCTGACCTCTGTGTTCTGACAGATGCTTGGTTATGGTGTGCCCAGTCATCTGGCCTATCAGTTTAGTCTGTTGTTATAGCAAAAGAGACTCAGAATAAAACATCTATGAGCGTCAGTTCTGGCTTTAATAAAATATATCAGTGAGCCTAGAAGGTTAGCTGAAAGACAACTGGAAATCTAAGAGAATAGAGATTGAAACTGCAAGTTTGAAACCTCATTTCTACCAAAGTCAAGGAGGTGGTTCATGACTCCTTATGCCAGTTTTGACATGTCAATTCCCAACACCTCTATATTTTATTTATTAGGGTTTAAATTATTGAGATATAAAAATTATGTAAATTAGCCAGGGTAAGTCTTTATATTTAAAAAGCATCTATTCCTGGGTGGTGGTGGTGCATCTCTTTAAGCCTAGTACTCAGGAAGCAGTGGCAGGTACATTTCTGTGAGTTTCAGACCATCCTGAGTTCTAGGACAGGCTCTAAAGCTACATAGAAAATCCCTGTCTCAAAAACCAAAATGTAAAAATGTACAAAAACATTTACTATGCTAGAGTCTATAATTTTCATCTTGTAGTTTTAAGTGCACATATAATATATACTCATATATATTAGTTCATATGTCTGTTATTCTGGAGCTGCATAGGAGTAAGAATTTTCTCTATGTAGTTTCTTGTCACAATTATTTTTCTTTTTGGGTCAAAGTCTCAATATGTTGCCTAGACTGGCCTTGAACTCATTATGTAGCAAATTCTGGCCTCTGCCTTCTCTGTGTTGACATTGTTAAGTGTGCAATGCAACACCCTTTTTAAAGATTCTGTTGACAAGAATAGGATCCATCTGTAGAGTTAAATCACCTCAAATGTATTTAATCCTAAAATAAGTTGTAAAAGTCAACTTTCTGAACACCAAGAACCCCAGTACAGTGTCTTCATAAAGTACTGAAAAGAATCTTTATTATATGCCAAGCTGAGTTGTCATTGGATCCTTATGATTAGCCTCTGTGCTTAAGTGTAAAAGGTAATGATTACTCTCGGGGCACACTGTGATAAATGATGAAAACCAGTGGGTTGTACTTTCTTACGATCAAGAGGCTTCCTGCAGACTGGACTAGCCTTCTCTTAAGCTGATGGAGAAAGAATGGCCTACTTAAAGTAAGATAAAATATAATGTGAAGTCAGGCATGGTGAAACTCCTGTGTCTTAGTTATGTTTTCATTGCCGTGATAAAACACCATGACCAAAATCAGTGTGAGAAAGAAAAAGTTTATTTAACTTACTTTTCCATATAACTGTTCATCAATGAAGGAAGTCAGGGCAAGAATTCTGAGGAGAGGTGGGAGTTGATTAAGAGGTCATGGAGGGGTACTGCTTATTGGCTTGCTCCTCACAGCTTGCTCAGTCTGCTTCCTATAAACCAAGGGCCACCAGCCAAGGATGGCAGCACCAGCAATGGGCAGGCCTGGCCATCAATTACTATGAAAATGCCCTACAGGCATGCCTGCAGCCAGATCTTATAAATCAAATTTCTCAGCTGAGGTTCTTCCCGTCAGATGACTCTATCTTATGTCAAGTTGACATAAAGCTAGCCTGCATAATCTGCTGCAATGACTAGATGAGAACTGTATGTAATTTTCACAAATGTCATTCATATGGAAAGAGAAAAGATCTTGTGACTATTACGTAAAGGCTTTTGGTATCTAAGAATAGGGTATTTCTTCAGGAAATGATCTGATTATATATCCACTTAAATAATTTAAAAAATGTTGTGCTAGGGGAAAATTGATTCTACATCTGAAGAATGCTAAGTCACAGCTGCTCAAACAACAGGAGCATTTTTGTTCTCATAGTGTTCTAGTCAAATCCCGGCTGTCATGTTTGCTCTGAAAATTTCTAAGCACTAAATGCTACATCTCCAGCCCTTTAAAATTAATTAAGTCTGAACTGTTGAAGTGCTAATGCAGTACAAACTTCTAAAGACATATGTATTTTACAATGGTGTTTATAAATAGTCCTTCTTGTAGTGACTTCCCTGTCTTTACTGTGCTGCATGCAGTATTATAACTGCATCAGGTTGCTCCCTCTACCTAGAGACATCATAAATTCCAACTCACCCAACAATAGCCAATTGTCCTAATAAAAGCCACATGCTGGAACCTAGCCAAGAATTGGTGAGACAAAAGAATGTGCATTCAAGATGACAATATTTTAGTGTAATGATTTGATAGATAATGGAGCTAAATTAATTGTTACGATTTCTCTAAATTTTTCTTCAGTATCATTGTCATCTTGTACAATTCCTAGACAGTCGCAGTGAAATCCACTCACTGCTGGATTAGTGTGTTTCTTGGAAGCTCAAAGAGACAAAAACATAAACACGCTTCTTGAATTGCCATTTCTTTTTGATTTTGCTCTTTTGCTTTTGAGACAGGGTTTTACCACATAGTTCAGGCTTGTTTACTACTATGATGTATCCCATGCTGCTTTCAAACTGGAGATCCTCTTGTTTCAGCCTGTCAAGTGCTGGAGTTATGTGTCATCATGTCTGCTTTGCCTCTGCTTCTACTTGTATGTAAATGGCCACTAGAGTCTTTGCTCAGGTCAACACATATGCAGACACAGAGTATATGTTGCTTTAATAATGCATATGAACTTTCCTTATATATTTCTTTGACACTTGTGAATATCTGAGAAATTAGTGTAAATAGATTGTTTTCATACACAATCCAAACATTTCATACTGTTCCTTCTTACTGAAAATTCCAATCATTGAAAAAGAGATAATGGCTTATTGTACAAAGTGCTTGATGCACAAATGTGGGGAGTTTCTGACTCTAGCACCCAGCTATATGTCAGGTGGCGTGGTGGGCCATCTGTTACCCCAGCATCTGGGAAGCAAAGACAGGGCATTCTTAGAGCCATTTGACTAGTTTGACTAGCTGAATTCATGAGCTCAGTATATAAGATGAAGAGCAGTGAATAACTATCTTAGAAGGCACCCAATGTCACTGTTTGTCAATACATGTGTACCCTACTACATGCAAATTTTTATAGAAAGACACACATAGTCAGAGATACACACACAAAGACACAGACACAAAAATACACAGACACACACAGATACACACAAAGACAGACACACACACAGATACACAAACATACACACAAAGACACACACAGATACACACACAGACACACACACAGATACACACACAAAGACACATACAGATACACAGACACACACAAATACACACACAAAGACACACATACACAGAAACACACACACAGAGACACAGACACACAAATACACAGATACACACACAGATACACACCACACACACACACACACACTCACACACACAAAGACACAGAAAACACAGATAGATACATACATACACACACACACAGTGTCTTACCATGCTTGTGTCACTGGGAAACCCTGTATACTAGTTGGAAAATTGTTTGATGAGAGTCTGTGCGTAACTTTCTGGAATGTAAGTTTGGGTGGGTCAGTCAGAGCATGCTTTCCAGTTGTGTGAAGTGCCTGTCATCAGAGGCCAGAGCACATGACTACAGATTGAACTCATTTGCCCAGCTTGCAGACACTCAGTCCTCATCGTGACCCCAGCTCTCCAGCATCATGCCAGTTACATCAGAGCTGCTTTCCAGGCAATTTAATACTGCTTCACTTATACATAGATGAACAAAAATCTCCCACATGTTCTTATTCTTTAGTAAAACAGTTATTTCCATAAGTTACTGGAACTAGGAGAGGCACTGCTTAATAAAACAATGTGTGATCCCACTAAAAAAAATTAGCAAATCATAGAAAAAACAAAATAAAACAGAATCTTATTATCCAGAGTTTTGTTCTGGATGAACAATGAAACATTGATAAATGCTTCTATCGTTTTTATTGTATGCAAAAAGAACATTTTTTTCAGAATTGAAAAAAAATATAAAAATCATTTGATGACTCGCTTTCTTTAAGGTAACACTAAATCCCAACATTAGTTCCTGTATATAGTGCCATTATGTAAAATGACCACAATTTATCCTTTATTGGATATCATGATTGCTTCAAACTATCGGTAATGTATTCTTGTCAATAGCATCCTAATTGGTATTTTTTTTCAAAGAAATATTCTACCTATATTTTTCCTTGATGGCTGACTAATTAATTAATGATCTGAGCCCTGGAGCAACTGCTATTTATGCTGAAGCTACTCAGTAAAGGAGAGTTATGATTGGCTGGACACTGACTTTGTGTTCTAGAGAATATCTAGGACATGGGCTCTTTCAACAGATGACTGAATATCTCTTTACAGTCACCTGGTTATCAAACTGCTGTTCCTAGGAGAGAAGAGAATTGGAGAAGTGTAGTGGGATTATGGTATATTGTAAATATTTGTCCTGCCTACTAGTTTAATAAAAACTCTGATTGGATGGAGGCAGACAGGAAGTCTGGGCAGAGCTACCAGACTGAGAAAACTCTGAGAACACAAAGAACAGAGCAGAGATGCGAAGGAGACCTGAAAATGAGACAAGCAGAAGCAAAAGAAAGAAGCTGAAATGCTGCTCTGAGAAAAGGTATCAAGAAGCATGGCTGAACAAGATAAGAAAAATGAGTTAGTTTAAGGGTAAAGAGTTAGCAAGCTACATGCCCAAGCCCTAGGCCAATCAGCATAAAATTAATATAAGCCTGTGTGTGATTATTTGAGGCTAAGCAGAGATGAGAGTGGGTCTGAACCTCTGGTCTAGACAGGAAAGTCTGAGTAAAAAACCTTATACAACAGAGAAGCACTGCCATGTAACAGGCACATTACATGTGCATATCTTCAGCACAAAGCAGGCTATCTTATGCAATTGCAGGGAGAACATTTGTTCCCAGACTTACAGGGCTGTGTCTGGCTGAGCTTCACTAATAGAAAGTACATGCTTTTTATATTTGTAAAGGAAGATAAATATTTACTCATTTGTTCTTGAGCCAAAACTAATATGATAAAATGCTCATAGGCAGTTGATAGATTTCACAGTGTCTGCTTTATTTACTCTGTGTCTTTGGTGCCTAGACCATTGCCTGTCCCAAAGGAGGCAAATGGATATTTGATGAGTGAAAGCAAAAGGTAAAGTGAAACTATATCACATTAAATTGCCAATAAAGTCTTGGCCTCATTTCTGTGGAAAGTGAAGCTCATATAGGTACGTTTTTTTTGGTTGTTTTGCATAATTAGGGGAAACAGAGTCTGCACTGATCCAGGTACTCTGCACAAGACACATTTTTCATCTTATTAGTTGCAGCACATTTAGGCCTTCAGTTTGATACATTATTTTTTTTCTGGAAAATAAGCTGGTTTCCCAAGCATCTGCTTAGGCTGAAGATCCTGTTTCTTTTGAGTGATGTCAAAGCACCCTGGAATCTCCATTTGCTTATGCTGCTACAGAAACTTAGAAACTGTTAATGGCTCAACATATTGAGTATTTGTGAAGATTTGGTAGAGGTTTTTCTGACAATCAGTTGTGCTATCAGGTACAGCCATGAGGAATAAAAATATGAGTGAATTTATGAAGTACATTTTAAGCATCGACTTTGTACTTGGTAATGGAAATACAAAGATACTCAAAGGTGCTGTGGGATTATGCTCTTGTACTTTGTAAATATTTGTCCCTCTTACTGGCTTAAAGAAATGCCAATTGGCCAGAAGGCAGACAGGAAGTATGGGCAGGGCTGTCAGACTAAGAAAACTCTGGGAAGAGGAAGGAGATGTCAGGCACAGGCAGAGGAAAAAGATTAAACTGTTGCTCTGAGAAAAGGTACTAAGCCATTGGGGTAATCATGGGTTAGTTTAAGAGTAAGAGTTAGCAAGCAATCAATCTGAGCCATAGGCCAAACAGCTTGTAATTAATATAAGACTTTGTGTGAATCTTTGGACTAAGAGGCTGTGGGTCTAGACCTTGGGCCTATGATGAGTCAGAAACTTCATACTACACAAAGGTTCATAGACCAGGTCAGGATTGCCATGTGTTGTGAGTGGCTAAATAGCCATGAATAGGGACAAGAACTACTTCAGCTACAAATTCATTTTGATAGAGATGATGAATTGGAGATGAGACTATTCTTAGGTGTAGTTTGTAGGATGGGTAGGAATTAATAGACAGAAAAATAAGGTAGAAGATATTAAAATACAAACACTTCCAACCAATACTCAAAAGGATGTTATACCTCTGGGACAAGTGAGGCCCCACAAGCAGTGTGCATGTGATATGAGGTTGTAAGGGCCAAATTTTGGGTGCTTTATGCAGCAGCTACTGTGGAGTGTGCTGTATGAACAATGAAGGTTTTGTTAAGGGTTCCAACCCTTCAGTCATTAATGGCATTGATATAAATAAACATCTTCCTTTGCTATAATAGTCTTTATTTTCATTTGGAATTCTTAGTTTTGTTTTAATATCTCTTAATCCAGATTGCACACTGTTCTAAACATATTTATAAGTATTCTGAATTATCTTCTCTTGATTCATTTATTATTAATTTTCATAGATAGGATATTTCTAATATTCTCTTATTTGAACTTTGTATGTGGTTGGTACACTAGGCTTGGTAATTTGCCTTATTTTAATATATAGTGACAACCATTTATAGAATCTGTTCCACAAATGATCTTTACAGCAATGCATGCACGAAATGGATACGGGACACCAAAATAGACATTGATAGAGCTAAGCCACAGTTGAAATGGGGACTCATTTCTACAAAGCATTTGGGAAGTTCTGTGTAGATTCCTGGAAATGTTACCTGAGAAAAGGTGGGAGATGAAAAGGGTGGAGTTGTTAGTATCAAGTGAAAATGTTGGTACATAGTTACTAATGGGAATTTCTAAAGTTCTTTCCTGTTTCCTTTTGAGTTAGGATTTCTCTGTGCAACTCAGACTGGCCATCTCATCTTTAGAATACCAATACTACGGTGTTCACCAAAGTTCATTGGTTAGACGTATTTAAAAGCTTATGTATAATTTATTTGTTTAAATATAATTTTATTTTCTGTTGAATAAGCAAATGTGCTTTTGTTTTAAACTTCTTATTCCCAGAAGTATAAGGCTAGCTGCTAGTTGCCTTATGAGCCTGTTTTTACAGAGTGTAATATTACTTTTGTTGTCTTCATGTCAGTTTGAATTAAAAGAGTCTATGGTCTGCATCCACATTTATGCGACCACTCACCAGTATGTTTAGAAATAACAGCACTTTGTGGGATGTGGTAGAAAGGTCATGTTGCATTTGCAGTATACTTGAAAACTATGGTACTGAAGAAATGCCTGTGATCAACAACTTTCCCTATTTTGCTTATTTTCTAGGTAACAATGGCCAACATTGCAATAAATGGAAATAATTCCCCAGTGACCTGTGAAACGACACTCTTTGCTCTCCGAATGGCAACATGGAATCAGATCTTAGACCCCTGGGTCTATATTCTGCTCCGGAAGGCTGTCCTTAAGAACTTGTATAAGCTTGCCAGTCATTGCTGTGGAGTGCACATCATCAGCTTGCACATCTGGGAGCTCAGCTCCATCAAGAATTCCTTAAAGGTTGCTGCTATTTCTGAGTCACCAGCTTCAGAGAAGGAGAGTCAGCAAGCGTCTAGTGAAGCAGGACTGTAGGTCAATGAAGAGCTAGAAGAAAATTGGAGCACGTTTTGGAAACATCTCAGCTGATCATATACATAGCCTAACTGGAACATATGGACCCCAGTGTGTGGTTTGGAAATCAGCTTCTGAATTTTGTTATGCTGGCTGCTTCATGATTGTGAATTTTTACTTCTTGTCATCAGGAAGTAAACTAATACAATGTGGTGGAACTGAGTAGAACACATTTTTTGAGTTTAGCCTTGTGACTTGTGTTTTTACAATAAATGAATCTGTTGAGGCCTAATGCCAAGGTATACTTGACCTATTTGTCTAAGATACCTTAATGCTACCTGCCATTTCATTGACTTATGGACAAGGCTCAAAGTAACACAAGACTCTAAAGTTGTTTGTGTGGGGGTACTTGTCTGTTTACCAGTCCACATGTCCTCAATCAATGTCTGCATGACCATGACATCTGGGATTCACAGTGGCTTGTGATGACCACTACATATTCTGGGCCAGCCATTCTTGTCACAACTGACACATGTACTTGCTTGCATTTGTTGTTATGAAGATCAACTGTTGTTTGAAGACTTTTTTTATAACTTAATAGATTTTCAGTGTTTAAGTGATATTCTTTTCCTCTGAAAGTTATAGAGAAACATGGGCTTTAAGATAGCACAGATTCAGCTGATAGCCTACCCACTAGCCCTATCATGGACTATGCAAGCCATCTAAATCACACCAATACACGCCAAGAACATGGCAGATGTTGCTTTGCTTGAGCTGTCATTTCTGTGTCAGAGAATAAAAAAAAAACACCAAACATTCAAAGTTTATCTGCAGGTGGTGTGTTTCTGCTTTACAAACACAGGTATAAGAAAGTTCTGTTGACAGCAGTTTCACTAAATGTTGGACCACATTTTCAAAAGCCTGTGTTATCAGTGTGGAGGGGAACTATCTGAAATTAGCCAGGAGTTGGAAACCAATTGTTATGGTTAATCAGAGACCAAGGGACAAGATTCTGTACCAAAGTTTCCCAATCATAATTCGCACTTCTCTTTAGCTTGTTTGAATAATTCAATACAAAGTTTTTAATTTCAGTAATCACTCTAAGCATTGTAGGTCCATCAGTGATTAAGGTTAGTGGTTATGTTGTGTAAAGAAATGCATTGTTATATTTATAAAGTACTTGCTTTTATCAGATTTGGCTGTATTTAAAAGTACTACTTTTTTTCCCTTTGCAATACATGTAGGTGTTTTGCCTGAATGCATTTTTGTGCACAATATATCTGTCTGGCACTTATTGAGACCAGAAAATGGCATCAGATCCTATGGGACTGGAGTTATCAATGGCTATAAGCTAGCATATGGGTGCTGGAAATTGAATCCAGGTTCTCTGGATGAGCAGTCAGTGCTCTTAACTTCTTAGATGTTCCTTCCAGCCTCTTAAAAGTTATTTTTATCTGCAAAAAAATGATTCTAGATTCCAGGAACTGTGAGAATTTAATAAAATTAAATTCATACCTTTATACACTTGTGCTTTTGATTGGCAGTTTACATTAGATGTCATTACTGATTTTGGTAGATTCTCATGAGTAAATTAAAATAAATTAGTCAAATAGCCTTGTTGAAAGACTTAAAGGAAATTATTTGTAGTGAGTTTAAAATGAATATATACCATTGTGTAATAAACATAACTTAAAGACAATAAGAAACCAATTACACAATTGATTCTTATGTAGAGAATATGTCAGATAATAGACAACAATATTTTGGTGTAAATTGGGCATGAAGTTGTAAAAGTTGTGCCAAATTTAAGTTTATGCTGACAACTGCATGTTGTTTGTTGTGATGCACATATGTGTACATGTATGTATGTGTGTTCATGTGTACAAGCACATGTGTATGAATTTGTGTATCTATGTATTATATGTACATGTGTATGTATAATGCATATGATTGTGAAAAGCCATTATAATTTGTGAGTGCTGTTACCTTACAGAAATGTTATCATGTTTAATTTCCAAAACACTTTAATTTTGAAAAAGCTTTTGGATGATTCACTTATTTTCAGAGCTGATATTTATTTCCTACAGCAATAAGGTGTCAGCATCCTATAAACTGAGGTATGAAGAATGGAATCACCATCTTTCTTCATCATAGTTGATAAAACTCTGCAATGCACATTTGCATGCATTTCTACTGAGGAAAAGCACTGAGAAGGAAATTGCTCCAAGGCACCAGGTCCCTTCTCTGTGAGCCTCTAATACAGACAGAATTGTTTCTCTATTTCTACATTATCCTGGCCATGTGCTTCTAAAGTGAGACCACCTTGTAACATCATCATGTGGTGGAGGCAAGGCTTTGGGAAGTGACAAATATGTTATTCTGTGCATATTCTAAATGATTTATCCATACTACCTGAGCACACTTTTAGGGCAACTTAACTGATCTTAAGATGAGGCTAAACCCATAGTATAAGTATGAAAAAAATTAAGTTTAATGTTATACCTGACTCCAAAATTCTGTTATTGTAGCTGTTGTATAGAGTTTACTTATAACAGAGTTTATGGTGTAATGATCAATGGAGGGGAGAATTCACTGATAACTTCCTGAGTTATCAGTGTGAATGAAAGTGTGTTTGTTCTTATTCATTATAATAAATAGTAGAAATAGTTTCATCAAGCTCATCAATGTGAGTGTTTAGGCTCTGTTCTGGCATTTATAGTCTGTTTCATGAGGTCAATTACTGAACACAACTTCATGTACCATCCAAACATTGTCATTCTGAAGGATTACATTCTCCTAGACCAACAAGCATTAAACATGTCTGATTTGTTTGGAGATTTTGTAATTGTATAATGAACATGAGATAAAATACATATTTATTTTCAAGGGGGCATACTAAGTTGTAATTGACTGTGGGTACCAACCAAAAACATAGTACTTGCTTGTGAGTTTAATGAGGTGATAGAAATACCCTAAAGATGTTGCTTTTAATTGTCTATGAAGCAGAAAATTGCTAGATGCCAACTCACACCTAAATGGATAACTGTTATGTGACAAATACTTTTCTTTTCTCACTTTCAGTCTTAAAAGGCAATCTTGCCTTGTTCTTCTGCCTAATGTGATGTTAGGACCTAAGTCAGTGCACTTACTGGATACATAGGATGAGATTTTGGGGAGACAGCTGATTGCCTGCTTCATTACAAATGAACTGTTTTCCAAGATCAAAATGTAAAAATTGGGATTGTCCATTTTCTTAATTCTTCATCTGGGTATCAGAAAATTTTACCACTTGGTAGATAGTGTTGGACCTCAACACATTACTGATTCATTTCAATGGGAGAGGAAATGAGTGGGCTTTTGTTATGTGAATGAATGTATTTTGTGCCCCTCATACTTGTAGTAAAAGAGTAGATGATAATGATATGTACACACACTATTGCTTGCATTAATGTGCACTGCATGCTGTTTAAAATCTTTTACTGAAAACGTCAAATGGTTTTATGATGAGCATGGACAAATGTGGGAATCTTGAAGGAGAATTTTTATCTATATCTGTTGTTGGGTGGTAAGTAATTTAATTTGCTTTTTACACTTTGGTTACTCTTTCCCTGGACACTCTTCAGTGCCTTTTGTCGGTGTTTGTTTGTTTGTTTGTTTGTTTGCTTTTAATCTGAGCCTCATTTCCCCAAGGCATACCACAACTCATATTTCATTGATATAGTCAGGTAGTCTACAGATGACCATCATATCAAACAGCTTCAAATATCAGTGCCATAATCCTCACCAAGGCTTGAACTTTGACTGTGGTTCCTGTTTAGTAAACAATTTGGTCACTCGACTCACTCCAGAGAACTCAAATGTAGTGGATTCAGGTGTTATTGAGCAAGACCTAGAGGCATGGGGCTTAGCCAGCCCCCTTTGAAGAGCGGTTGCACACAGCCTGCCCCTCCTATTTGTTCCCAGCATTCTCAGAGGGAGGATTGTTGCTGCAGGGTGGGACATTTCAACCCCCCAGGAATTGTCCAGAGTTTCAATCTTGTGTCAGTGAGGGTTTCATATAAACTCCTTAATAAATATTAATACTTTTTATGTAATCAATTGCCAGTTAATAATTCCTACAATACTCAAACATGAATTAGCTACCATTATATGTTGCTATTCATGTCTCATGATTGAAGACAGGGAAGTATTAGCTTGCTGGATCTGTTGTAGCAAAGTGCCAAAGACTGAGCCAGTGACATTAGATGGCTTTTTTTTCCTTACTTTTGTGGAAGCTAGAAGGATCAGTGTATGGTTAGAATCTGTCTCTTTGTCTTGCAGATATGATCACCCATGAGTTTCCATGACTTTGTCTTTCTGTAGGAGGACAACAGCAGCCAGACTTGAATAGGATTCATTCTAGTTATTTGTTTTAACCTCAGTTACAATAGAAAGATCCTACTAACAAAAATAATTACAATATATGACAATTGGAAGGTCACAATTCAGTTTGTAGCAGCAGCACAGACGGTGACATTGAGATGTAGTGACTGACGAGTCTTAGATATTGGCGTGCATCCCTTGGAGATGGACGGTTTCTTAAATCAAATTGCAGTGACCTGCTGCATTGACTGGCTGTATGTCTTCCGTTGTAGGAGGGGAATTTAGTTTCTAATGGGATTTCAGATGAGGGTATCAGACTATGCTAGTCTGAAGAACACACTTTGGGAAACACTATCCCATTTCTAACCAGCCACATGTTGTGGCATGAAACACATAAAGAACAAAGGCTCTTTGTAAAAAGGTAAAATCCCATCACTGTTTTCATATTGACCATTTCATACCTAGTCTGAGATTTCTCCTCAACTCTAAACAAATTGAATAGGAAAAAAATGTCTGCAGAAACACAGACCAGGAATTATATGAAAATGACCCGAACAGACAGAGAAACAAGGTTTATCTAGTCTTTAGTCTTCTACTAATTTCAGAAGGATTGTTCAGAAAAATACAACATTTCTACACTAGACTCTTAGAATATTGTCCAGACTTTGACTTCATAGCTAAACTTTTCTTTTTGTGTCTCTCCCATCTCCTTCCTTCTTAAAAACTTCGAGGCCATTTGGATTGGTTTTATGTTTTCCTCCCACAACTCTAATGTTTACAATGTTTCTATTCTTTGATCTTGGTATTTTCCACTCTTGTTTGATTCCAGTTGGTTTTAAAATCACTTCCCACTGTAGTATAAAAAAAATAATCTTTAATTGGTTGTTGGCTTTCTAGATGAATTCTGAGTATTTCCCAATAAAATGAGAGAAAGGTTAATACTTTTATTCTATGGCAAGTAAATTATTAAAATGGATTCTATTATGTGATATTAGAATGACAATTGAGACTACAAAATAAAAATACATTGACAATCAGGTCTCAACCCAGAGGCAGTTATTTATTAAAGTTCTTTTTTCTTCAAAACAGGTTTATCTGTGTAGCTCTAGCTATCCTGAAACTTTCTCTGTAGACTAGGCGAGCCTTGAATTAAGCGTTTCACTTGCCTCTGCCTCCTGAGTTCTGGGTTTAAAGGCATACACCACAACCACATGGCTACTGATTGAAGTTTTAATATAAATCTAAATGGTATTTTTAAGGAAAGGAAGAAAAAAACCAAGAAGAGCCTACCTAGCAAACAAAAATAATGTAAACAAACACAAAATAAATCCAACACACACACACGAAAGAGAGAGAGAGAGAGAGAGAGAGAGAGAGAGAGAGAGAGAGAGAGAGAGAATCTATATATACTCAGAGCCCCAGATTATCCTTTTGCAAGATTCCACTCCACCAGGAATGTTCCTTCTCCTCCTGAGGGGAATTTATGGTTGGTCACTGTGCATTTTAGAAGTGTTTTAAAACATCCTCCTGAAATCTCAGTGCCAAACATACTAGTTTATAGGTCTTGAATGATTAAAATAGTTGAAATAGCAATCAGAGTTATTTTTTAGGATTCTGACATTTGTGAGCTCAATTTAGAAGAAGGGCAATTTCTACACAGAAACACGGACATAAAATGAATAACAGAGTTCAGGAGTGATCTAAGAGTTAAAGAGGGTCTTAGTAGCTATTTTCATCTAAACTAGGCAAGTGGTAAAATTTAAGATAACCACAAAATTTTTAGAAAATAACCCAGTTCCAAGAGCCCAAAGAAGAAGGCATGGAATTTGTGGTGGCCAATGTCCATCTAGAAAAACACCGCTCTTTTTGGGAAGGAGATGAGGTGATGGGAAGAGATGAGGCTGAAGGCTGACTGGGAGGGGGAAGAAAGGAATACATGAATAAAAAACCTTTATTTTATAAATACCCCCCAAAAAAACCCAAAAAGAGAAAACACCTTATTTTCAGTTCCATGTTTCTTAAACACATTGAAAGCTCATCTTTTGCCTCCAGTAGATATAGATCATTTATATTTTTATATATTTAATCCTATTATAGCTTACATGCAACAGAACTATAAATTTATTGTGGACCAATTTGCCAAAATTTATCCCAGAATTAAGATAGAAGTTCCTTCTGTGCTAAGGAAGTAACGACAACCATTTAGCCTGTTGACTCCCATTAGCATCATCCATCTGACCACATGTTTAAGAACTTTCTAGACTACTGAGGTATGTAGAGAGGATGAATGGAGAGCAAACAGGGAAGATTTCAGCGTCAACAGCTTCAGAAGAAGACCTAGAATCTGAGAGTGGAAGCTGATCTAGCGCTATTTGAAATCATTTGTTTCTCATAGGCATTACCAGTAATTCTTTATGAGATTATAGACTCTCTCTGAAATTCAATATTTTTATTTTAACTCTGAATGCTGTTTGCAAGTTGGTATGAATGTCATTAAATTGTAAAATGTTGACACCATCATGATAGAGATTGCATTTGGAGCATTTGGAGTGTTCAGTGATACTTTTGTATGTGCAAGCTATCCTTCGCTCTGCTGTTCAGACAGTGGCCTCCTTACTCCTCTCCCACTGCTTTGACCATTGCAGGGCAAGCATGCTCACATTTGCTCGATGTATAGCTGTGGTTGCTGCCTTTCCTTCTGCTCTCTCTTGAGCAGTTAGTGCTTTGACTTTTCGCAACAAATTTAGAACTTGATTCCTGAAAATAATAATTACTTTACATATTTGCTTTGAAATTTACTTTTATTCTTCATTGCCAACAAGAGCAAGTTTAAATTATTTAATGTGACAAAGAGAAGTCTTTCTTTCTTTGCCTCATTGTATCATCTTGGAAGAGGAAACAGCCCATCCCAGATGTGTCAAGCTGGAAATTATGGACCCACACGTGGTTGAGGGTAGATAGGAATATGACCAAACATGAAATTGTGAGCTTACTTAAAACATTTTTTTCCCTGCAAATCTACTGTGAAAGTTTTAAACAAGAACTTTGTAGATGACAATGTCATGCAGCAATGATAGCGCAAAACATTCTATGAGATTCAAGTCTCTTTCATTATTGCCAAGGTTGTTTACTCCTTCTCTATTTCTGTGAGTGAGTATTAGCTGTAAAATAAAGGATAATTGTGCTAAAATTCACAGAGGGCACCCAGATCTCCTTGGAAAAGGGAAATAGACTTTGTGAGTGGACTAAGTGCAGGTGGCATGGAAACATAAACAATCAGGTTGAGGGGTCATAGAGTGGGAGAGTGCTGGGGGGCATTTGGGATTGGGTGCAAACATGGCACAGAGGAATCAACCAGGAGTCTTTGAAGAGGACCCCAGCTTAGACTCCTACCAATAGAAGATAAGTATTCTGAACTGTTCATCTCCTTGCCCAGTCTTAATACAGGGGAGGTGTTACAACTTTATATGCCATCTTTTATTGATACTCATAGGAGACCTGCTCTTTCCTTGATGGAGACAGAAAAGAAGGGAATTGGAGGTGTGGTGGAAGGGGGTCAAATGAGGGAGAGGGACAGAGAGGGGAGGAGGAGGCTGTGGCCAAGATGTAAAATAAATAGATGAATAAAAAAAACCCTAACTAAGATGGTTGTACATTAGATGTGTATGTACAATGGATTTATAAAAGATAAATCCATATAACTTCATATGGCTAATACATTTGTAAAACTAGCTTTTGTGTTGTTCCTATTTACTAATTCATAGGAAGATTAATGCAAAATATGTTTCAGAATACTTTTTAATACATATGAGTGTATTTGTATCACATGAGAACCTGATGCTAATGGAGTGCAGAAAAGGATGTTGGGTCTCCTCAGAGTGGAGTTCAGATGGTTGTGAGTCCTCATATAGGTTTTGGAAGTTTAACCCTATCTGCTGGAGAGCTTCCCATGGCTGTTAACTACTGAGTCACCTCTACATACCTCTTTTCTTTTCTTTTTTTTTCACTTGATTTTTATAAGTGTTTAGAATAATTTTCCTGAGTTCATCTTCAGTGGTGCCATGTTTAATGATCACTTTATATATAATAGTCCTTGTGCCCACCTGGTCTCCATATTCCTTTTCACAAAAGTGCAGAAAAATCATATACTGCTCTTTGTGAGTCACAGGAATCCAGCTTTTCAAAAAATACCATGCAGAATCTTGTAATAACATTTCCTGAGTAGAATCTAGGGTGCTTTCAGGGACTATAGGAAGTCACAGAAGCAGAACTTCCTATAAAAATGGGAAATATTAATAAACACTTTTCTCCTCATCAAATAAATGATCACCACAAACCACCTTTGACTTAGAGAGTAAACATTTAATGTATAAAATCTCTGCAATAAAAACATGAAAAGTTATGCTATTTTAATACTGCATATAATATTAAGTCTGGGAAAAATAAAGATAACTTAATGTTTAAAATAAAATCCTTGTGTTATGGATTTTTTATTTTTATGTGTATCAAAGGGAAGTACTGATTATTACATACCTTATGTATTGGTATAGTCCTGTGCACTAGACTACCCTAAAAATTTGACCTCTTCATTTTACTTTAACTAACTTAGATATGAAACAATGATATCTCTTTGTCTCGCTCTCGGTTTCTCTCTATCATTTTTCTATTTACTTTACCATAATCTATAAACCTGATATTGCAGCCTAAATTATTAGGTATACTACCCACTTAACTGGTTTGTTTCTAGGGAAGTTCTGGGAAATTTACTTTAAAACTTAAAAAAATGTTAAGTAATGTCAACAACAGTGCAATGGCCTGAGAATTTGAGTTTTTATAAATTCAGATGCTGAAACCACAACCACACTGTTGTCAAAGATAGAAGTGGAGCCTTTGGTGGTAACTAATTACAGGGGAGTAACCAGTGTGGAGCCCTAGAGTGGGATTAGGACTCCATAAGGGACAAGAGAAGGATTCTCCTGTCTGTGAAGAGTCATGAGGAAGACAAGACAGCTGTCTTCAACTATGAACACAGACCTTCACTAGACATAGGATGTATGAGCATTTTAATATCAAGTGTAATTTCACCTCTCAGACATGAAAGAAGTGAGTGTTTGTTTTTATGCTATCAGTCTATGGTAATATATAGTATGAGATTCATAACAAACTAAGATGAACAGTCTGAAATAAGGACTCAGTACAAGGTCTGCTACTGAGAAACTAAGGTGAACAATTCCAGAAAGTAAGCTGGGTCAGCACTGGTCCTGTTTCTTCATTACTCAGCCAAGATCTGATTTGATTGCACTCAAATAGCAAATGGAAGGGATTTGCAGAGAAAAGTGGTAGTCGTCTAATTTCCCCTTAACTTTCCTGCTCTCTGTTCCTATGACATATTTACACAGAGGGACTTCATTCTTGAATAAAATCAGGGAGAAATGGGAGCCAGCTACCCAGGGAATGGGCCAAGTAGCAGATCAGAAAAAAAAACAACAATGTGTTTTATATTGTCAATGAAAATAGTAATTAAACTGGGAACCTGTATACCTGGCTTTCTATAAACATACATTTTATTTATTAAAAAAAGAAAAATATCAGAGTACTGAGCTAGAAGTTATAAGTAGAAGACAGAGTACAAATTATTGTGGGTTATGTCTAGTCTCATCAAATAAAACTAAGATTTGCATGGATAATTTAAATGTCCAGTTGGGAAGTGAAGATTATCATTCCTATAAAATATAATTACTCAGCAAACCTGGATGTAAAGGCAGGTACAAAGATAGAAATATGGAGTCTGATGCCTGGGTTAACAAGAATGAATGGTAGGTACTCTGTTGGCTTAGAGGTAAAAATTGAACGGTGAAGTGCAGAGATATGTTCATTAAATTTAAGCTATTTTAATACAATCACTAATTTTTATGAGATACAAAATTACACAGGTAAAATTAATGAGTGATATTGGATATAATCTATTTCAGTAGTGTGAGGAAAATCTTACAGAGTTAGGGGATCTGCAGAGGATAGTGGGAATGTACTTAGAAACATTTTATTTGCATTCTTACTTGGGCCCTACATATGTCTTCCATGCAATAGACATATTGTCAAATTAATGTCTAACAAACAGGGAAAGATAATGAATGACATTCAACCCAGTATGCAAGAAAACGAATCTAGGCACAGAGCTTGGACTATATATGAGAGACATACACGTGAGTACAAAGCTGAAAGGCTCAGGAAAGAGGCTTAGCAGAAACCCACATGTTCTTCTTTGCTTTGGTAATGGATTTTGGATAAAGTGTCAAAAACATGATTCACCAAAGGACTGAGTTGGACTTTATCTAAATAAGTAGTTTGCTAAGTAAGGCACACTGTTTGGCAAATGAAAGTGCACTAACTTAAAATTATTTTCAAATCAAATACATGGTGAAGTTCTTGTGTTCAATATATATTAAGCAGCTTTAAAACTAAACGTTAATGAAGCAAACATGCTTAAACACGGTGGTGTATATGCATAAGGGCCACCCTTATTCTCCAGGATGTCTCTGCCCCAGAGGTTTCTTGGTACTGTATAAACAATAGGGTAAATGGCTCCCTTGTTGTCATCAAGGTCTTTTCTATGGACCAGATGGTTGCTGACTTTTGAGTCTTGTTGACCTCCTACTCCATGGATGGGAGGGCCAGGTCTTAGTTTCCAGTGGGGAAAGCAGAAGATCTTTGTTTCAGTTAATATGTTGATGTCTACATTCATGTCCACCAAACATTTAACAGCTTGTTCATCAAGATAGATGGTCAACACAGGGGAATGTGAAAAAAAATGGTCAGTGTCCAAGAGATTTTTGGATTATCAGAGCCTCCTCTTACTGGAGGGCCTGAGGAGCACCTACCTTGCCCTTTGAAGGAATTGATACTTCAGGGTGTGATCTGCAATCTTTTTCTCAATAAAATTTATTATTGCATCTGGGGTAAGGGTCCTAGACTTTGCCTGGGGCAGTCATGCGGTAGATAGCCTGGTTTGCCTAATCCTCACCGAGATTTGTCTATTTGGGGGCTCTTAGGTGTGTTGTTGGCACACTGCTTGTACACAAGAAGAGTATCCAGTGAAGCAGTGAGGGCAGTGATGGGACTGTTATTGGGGTCAAGATTTCTTGTGGCCAGTATCCACTTGTGAATGTCCTCATTGTGGACCATTGCGACTATATTGCTGGTGAGGGAACTGCATTCAGAAGGTGGGGAGGTCCCAATGCTTATCTGATGAAAGGAGCAAAACCATCCAATATTGAGGGGTCTTCTCCCTGAAAACAATGTCTTGGGAGTGCTGTCCAGTGCCACGAGGGAGAGGAGGGAGATGAACTGGCTCCAGGAAACCTTAACATGAACATAAGCCCTTCCCAAAACAATTATTTGATTAACATTTTCCTACTGGGGCCAAAACCAGTAAAAAGTTCCCCTGGTTGTTGAATAAAATTGCAGGCATAAAGTGAAGGGTCCCTTGAGGTGCATGCCTTAAAAGATTTGATGGTAAAGTTAGGAACCTATTGGTAGTAGGTTTGGTGGACAATCTGTACCTGATGGACAGAATGGACAAAGTTGCCTCATCCAGTGAGCATGTCACTGGAAAGTTAACTAAGTGGTTCATTCATGCTTGGTCATTGTAAGCTGATTTCCAACTAAGATGGCTGGCTCCTGCACAGCTTTGAGCAGACTATACCAATCAAAGTAAGTCTGTAGTTGGATGGCCTATTGAGTGAGCTATTCAAATAAGGTGAATCTGTCCTGATTCATTAGCCACCTTCTGAATAACAGGGAGTTCAGCTATAGGGGTGGGAATCCAGGGCTGGATAGCAGTATTTTGTTCCAAGTTGACCAGGAAGGCTTCAGCTAGTCTTTGAGATCTGAGATCTGCAGTGTGTGTGTGTGTGTGTGTGTGTGTGTGTGTGTGTGTGTGTGTGTTCTGCTTCAGTGGCTGAAGAGCATACTGCACTGTGAGGGAATTTCTGCCCTCAGGGTCATATGAACACTGAGGCACTTGACTCCAAGGGTACCATGATAGATGTGTAGCCTCCTGCAGCAGGAGTGGAGCAGAAGGGGGAGCATTGTATGGAGTCTGAATGAGAGCTGTATTCTCCTTGACAGATTTTTGTGGGCTGGAACTGTCTGCCTCCTACTCTTTGGATTCTTAGAAAGACCAGACATGAAAGGGGTAGAGGTGATAAAGAGGTTACCCATTTTGTAGCAAGACACAGAAGGCAAGCAACAGAGGGAAGATGGCAGTCAACAGGGGTGGAAAATTGTGTCAGACCTTTATGACTTATGCTTAGTGGGAAACTTCGTGGTTTTTTAGGCCACAGACATATGTCTTTATTGGGTCTCCAGATAAGTGATGGCATTTGGTAGCCAAGTCTTGATTCTTTCTCCTGGAGGGTCAGCCCTTATGTGGAGGCACCAGGCAAACCAAAACAGAAAAAAATATGCCTTCCTAACCGGATCAGCAGACATGGCAGACAACACAAAAGAAGAAAGGAAGGGGAGGAGTCCTAATGCTTACCTGCAGAAAGGAGCAAAAAGCACTCAATATTGAGGGGCCTTCTCTCTCACTTCTTGGGAGTGCAGTCCACTTCCGCGAGGGAGAGGAGGGAGATGAACTGACTCCAGGAAACCTTAACACGAATGTAACTACTTAGCGTGTAAACAACAGCAGCAAAAACAGACACAAATTAAAAACCCCAAATTACAGTCACAATGAAAAAAGGACCCCGACCTAGGTGAGCCCAAAACCCATGCCAGAGGTCCCTGTTCAGGCTCCAGATGTTGCTGGGTTCTAAATGGCTCCCTCAGGGGAGGTAAGAAGGTGCAGTGTCAATGGCACAGACACCAGGAGTCGAGTGAAAAGCACACAGCGGACTCCTTTATTCAGCAATGAGGAGAGTTTCATATACTCTCCTCCCAGCACCCAGGCAGCACCCTAGTCTGGTGACATTGTATGCTCACCCCTTTTTGGCTGGGCATGATCAGGAGCATTGGACAGTGCCTTGTTGCTAAGCCCTCAGGCAAATTCCAGCTCGGCTCATAAGGAAGTATGTTATGTGCATGCTTTGGCAACTGGTTTGAGCTAATTTCCTCAACTCTATGGGCCTGTCCTACTACACTAATGTTTATATAAAGAAAACTGCGAGTGGGTAAAGCAGAATTAGAACACAGCACTACAGCTTTGTTAGGAAGTTCATTTTTATATTTTTTTCTATCTAGGACTGTCATTTTCTTTTTTCCTCACTCAGGGTAATCACATTAAGGACTTGAGTCATCAAGCCAATTGCATAAAGGGGAAATGTATAAAGGAAATCACCAGGCTCTAACCAGCCAGGGAAGGTCCCATTAAGCAAATTTCTTTAAATTCTCTCTGCAGAACCTTCTACTAATGCTTCTACTAATGTAGTCCCAGGGTTTCATTAGTTGTAAAGAAATTGGGCAATATTGTTTTTATTTCAGATGACAGTGTGCTCAGATATTAATGTGTTACTGAGGAAGAACAGTAGCCGTGTCAGGTGAGCAAAAGCCAGTACTGGTCAAGAAATGATAGAAGGCTTGGAAATTTCAGTGAGGATGAAGCATGTTCATTTGGTGTGGAGTTCCAAGAAGGGCAAGGATGCCAGCTCTCCATCTGGCTGACGACTCTATTAAATTTTAAAGTCTGTTGCTGGGGTCAACATATAATCAAATGCACACATACTCTCACTGCTTCCAAGTGGTTTGTATGCAAATCTTCTAGAATTTGATGGAGGAAGTGTCCTTTCTTCTAAGAACAGTATTCAGAGTGATAACCATACAGGTCTATATTATTTATTAACAATTAAATTTTGTATTAAAATAATTGCTATTAATTTTAGGAAGTACTATCCCATTGATTTTGAAATGATTGTCTTTGTTCCCAGTGAATCTGACATTGTATCACTGTATTGCATTTATTAATCACTGTCTTGCATTTATCTGTGTGATAAATACTCTCTATGGTATATTGATAAGTCTTTAATTCCAGTTAATGTTGAAATGCAAGAAGGGAGGTAAGACTACTATAGTTTAGATGTTTCAATATAATGTTTAGAACAAAGTGTGATGTTTTTTTTTTCTTTTCTTTTTTTTTCCTCTTCTTTATTTTGTATTTATCAAAAAAAAAACACAGTAAAAAGAATTTAAAATGTGGAAGAGTTAACAATAACTATACAGAGGATAAGAATGATAGGCATGGCTTATCAAGGGAAGAAATACAAATAAGATTGCTACACCTATATTTTCTTTGTGTTCATCTTTCCCTCTGAATTTTTTTTTTCTTCCCTGTATATCCTTATTCAAG
>PVIH01016474.1:0-45463 GCA_004025045.1 Sigmodon hispidus
AAAACAAAAAAAAAAAAAAAAAAAAAAAAAAAAAAAAAAAAAAAAAAAAAAAAAAAAAAAAAAAACCAAAAAAAAAAAACCCAAAAAACCACACACACACAAAAGAAAAGCATGCCCAAGCTGCAAACCACAACCACTGAACAGCTTGGGATTGGAAACATCTTGGACTGATTCCTTGGATCCCACTCCCCCTAGAGGAACATCTGACTCAATCTTGATGTTGGGGGGAAAACTAGATCTGCCAGGAGTGGAGGCTGAACTGAGCAATATTGGGACCATGGGACCTTGGGACTGCCTGCCCATGGGGTGCATGAGGAGACATGGAGAAGAGAGAATGACCTGATGTGGTGGGAGGGGAAAGGGACCTTAAATAAGGATATACAAGGAGAGAAAATGTGACTTTATTCATAATAATAATAAAAAAGGAAAAAAAAAAAAGATCAAATCCAGAGCGTCACACTTGCCCAGAAAGTGCTTTGCCACTGAGCCAAATCTCAGCCCTGAATCCTTTATTGTAACATAGACTTAAAATGAACAGAATGAAAGAGAAAATGAAAATACTTTACATTATTTATATAATGATAGAAAAATATATGTAATGTTATGATTGCAGTGGATATAATACTGTAGTAAACTTTACTATTTACCCTGACTTTATAAGAAATTATAATTAAAATAACACCAAAAAGATTCATGGACGAGTCAATTTTTACCTTGTAGTAATAACAAAATTATCAGTGCTATGACTTGTCCTATCCTCCAGCGGAGTGGCACTTGATAAAATTTTAAGTAAAATGATTGTTGTTCAAAAGGATGAAACTGCTGGATACCTCTACTTTGAGGATGGAAAAAAGGACTGGCTTTTACAAGCACATACACAGGATGCTTGATGTATGGAAATATATAAAAGAGCAACCAAGATTGAATTAAGTTGGAAGATGACTGAAAGATGTTTGTTCTGTGCTGTATCTACTGTGAGAATGAAGACCACTGTCAGCAATCAATTACATTCTAGAAAATGCAACATCACTCAAAAGGGCCTCATGTCTATTGTGATGGGTGAAGAGGAGCCTCCCAGAAGGACTTTATTGTATCAATGTAGAACTCAGTCTTCTTGGATAGAGAAAGAAGAGGCTCTGGGTTGTCTGATAGGAGAGATAGAAAGACTACCATTCAGACTATCTGTAGTCGCATGCAGAACATCAAGGCTGGCACACTGAGTCTCCCTGGCTTTCTGGGTCAGTGTTCTGTTGTGAAAAGACACCATGGCCATGGCAACTTGTATAAAAGAAAGTAGACATGGGTTCTTTGCCAGAGATAAGATGAATGCCCTCAATGCAAACTGTAGAAGTCCCCTCTACAACTTGACACCTCCATCTCCACTGTCCATATTTGTCTCCAAAGTTGGAGGGGCTAGAAATCACATGGATTCTCTGATAGGCAAACAGATGGGAAAAGAGGCCATGACCAGTTAATAAATGTTAGTATTTTGAAATGTGTGTGTTTACACACAGGGGTTGCTTATACCAGCTCTCCCTGTTCTCTGCACTCTGAGTATGTAGCTCATTGGAAAATTATTAGACTTGGGATTTCAAAATCTATTTGAAGATTTTTCTAGTATTGACTCTAAAATAAATAATTGAGCAGAGTAGATAAAGGCGGGATGTGAGAGAGAGACAGATCTAGAGAAGGAGGGAGGGAAGTGAGGGGAGGTGGAAGGCCGTGAAGGAGGGTAAAGGAAAACAATGAAAGGGTAGGAGATGAGCTGAAGAGGAGACCACACCACAGGGAGAGGAGAGGGACCACAGGCAGCAATGCTCCTTCTGCAAACATTTTACTCAATCCCAGACATTAGTAATGTGCCCAGAAATGGGCCAGGTTCCCCTGTTGGTCTTGCTCCAGTAAGGAACACTCTCCATCTTAGGGCTTTCATTTTCTTCTTGTTCACATCTAGCCACAGATGTCCTTGAAGAGGCCTAAAGAACAGCAGACAAAACACACACACTCATGGCGGTGAGTCTAACTGCTCTTCCACCAAAGTGCATCATTTACCTTCTGATGTCTTCACTGCTTCCTCCTGCCCCTAAGGTAGACTTGTTGATTGCTGTTTTGCCTGGGTTTTCACCTTCCTGTTGGCAACATTATCTAGAGTTCTGCTGATCTCGTCAGCAGGTTTCCCAGCTATTGCACTACTTGGTTTTCTTTGTTCACTCCCCCAGTCTGCTGCTCACTGTTTCCATGTAAAAGTCTTTACAAGTTTATGAACAAATGTCTTTGCTTATCAATTCAATGCTAAGCCAATGACATAGAAGGTAATTTTAAAAGAAAATATTCTGTCCATATTTGCAATGCATATCATCAAAATGTCTGGTTAATCGTGTTAAATTTTAAAGGTCTTTTATAAGAAACTGAGGTCCGACAAGATGAATCCAGAAATTCTTCTAATTTGTTAAAATAAACAATGACGCATAGTCTATGCTTTAGTCCAGAGAATCATCTTTTTGTAGAAAACATTTGTTTTGTATATCTGACTGTTTCTCATTAATTCTCCAAGATCTTTCCTTCAGTGAAAAGCAGTGGCCTCATCTGTTCTGAGAGCAGGCTTCAGAGCCTGACTTTGCCTGTGGACTCTTTATCTCATTCATATCCTGTGTTACCTCCTTCAGAGAATGGGTGTTTGTGTTGCTGGACTTAGAAATTGGTACCAGAGATACTGATCTTCATTCTGAGTTAGGAAGAGAGAATGAATCTGAGCAACCCAGAAGCACATTGTTGAAGCTGATTTAAGTCTTTAAAAGGTAACATGGGTAGTAGTGTAAGATGCTCTATACCATAAGCTATGCCAAAGACTTCTTATGTATTACCAACATTGAAGCAACACTGTTTACTTTGTGCATTATCATTAGCATTTCCTCACTCCCAAATGGCAGCTGTCAAAACCCAGAAATTCTGCCTAATGTAGAAGGAAGATGGGAAGACAGTTATGGTGAATTGCAGATTTGGATTCTGACTTTATAAATTAGGAAAGGAGAGGGGGAGGTAGAAAAGTCGGGAGCCCACAATGGGAAATGGAGAGAATAGGAAAGCTGAGCACAGAAGTATAGAGGGAAGAAGAAAAGACATATTCCAAACTGGTCATCCCCTATGACCATATTCATAACCAATCTCTCCATAACATATCTCACTTCCATCAATATCACATTGCAGCAGCCAGAGAGCTTAACTCATAACTCTACAGTGAGAACATGGAGCCTCTGCAGCATCTTGTGCTAGAGTGAGCAAAGTCAACACATACATGGCCAATGGAGTCTGAAGTCTAGTGCCTTTAACCTACCGAGAACTCACAAGAAAACAGTTTATAATATGTGTATATATGAATATATGTACATACATACATATGTATATTCCCTACTGAGAATTCACCAAGAAAATATATATATTGTAACTATATATTATAAATTATATATATTATAATGTCATATATATGGTGAGAATATAAGGTATTAAGCAATCATGAGTTTTTGATCAGGAAGAAATTGTTATAATATTTTTGAGAAAAAAATAAAAGGTGGCAGACAAAAGGGCTAAAAGTCCTAGGCTTTTGTAGAAAGTTTTTAATACTGAAAATTCTAAATAAATGATTTAACAAAGGTGATTACAATAACATATATGGGAAATAGACATTTACATAAGCAGAAAACTTTCAAAATTTGAAAGCCTACTAGTGTGGGAAAGATTAAACAGAGTCTAATACATTCAAAATGGTAATAATTACCTATGCCAGTAATAGTAATTGTAGATGAGTAGCTACCATCGAGACAGTATTTTTTTATTCATGAAGCATGTTATCTTGGAGTAGACTGCTTTCCAGTCTTCATACATACTCTAAGCTATGGCATTTTAGAGACATGTAGTAAGAATTTTGTGCTTATACAGCACAGTACTGGGAGTGTCTAGGTAACAGGGAGAGAAATCCTCAGCACACTTTCTTTTCTTTTCTTTTTCTTTTTTTTTTTTTAAACTTTATTTATTTATTTGCCGGGGCTGGAGAGATGGCTCAGTGGTTAAGAGCACCGTCTGCTCTTCCAGAGGACCCGGGTTCAATTCCCAGCACCCACATGGCAGTTAACAACTGTCTGTAGTTCCAGTTCCAGGCAAAACATCAAGGCAAATAAATAAATAAAGTTTAAAAAAAAAAAAAAAAAAACTTTGCTCATTATTTATTTATTTGCCTTGGTGTTTGCCTGGAACTGGAACTACAGACAGTTGTTAGCTGCCATGTGGGTGCTGGGAATTGAACCCTGGTCCTTTGGAAGAGCAGCCGGTGCTCTTAACCGCTGAGCCATCTCTCCAGCCCCCATCAGCACACTTTCTTAAACACCGGAAGGGATGTATTGACTCACAGAAAAGGGATGTTCAGTGGGCACAGCAGGAGACAGTTAAACCTCTTCCCTAGACTCTGGACACTCTCTCCACTCTGCTTCTGTGTAGACCAGATCTGCTTGTGTGGGTGCTCTGCGGAATGGCAGGACCAGGCACTGTCACTTCTGTACTCTATTATAGAGTCACAGTGTTTCCACTGTGCTACCCTCCCCTACCTTCTTCCATCCAAGAAAGTGACTCTTCTGATTGGCCTTGAGTATAGAAGAGATGTTCTGACTGGTCAGCCAGAAACACATGCTTTTCTTGGAGAAATAAAAGCAAAACCGTGTAATTAATAACCCCAGTCATAATTCACCTGTTAACAAGAGCTACCCCTACTGAACAGCAAAGCAATGAGGATCATGGGCAAAAGAAGTGCGTTGTGTGAGTGGAGAAATCAGAACACTGAACTCTATCTGCCTCGTAGTCTTTACTTATTATCACATTTTAACTTGTGTGTGTTGCAATGAAATGAGGTCCTGAGGCTTGTGCTCTAACTCACTGAGCCAGCTCACCAGCCCTACCTCACTATCTTAATTAATGGAAATGTAGATTACATAGAAAAAAGGGAAGAACCAGTCTTAGTAAAGTGCTATTAATGAATAATTTATTCCTTGCTAATTTCTTTTTTGTTTTGTTTTGTTTTTGCTTTTCAAGACAGGGTTTCTTTGTGTAGCCCTGGCTGTCCTAGAACTCACTCTGTAGACCAGGCTGGTGTTGAACTCAAAGATCTGCTTGCCTCTGCCTCCTGAGTGCTAGGGTTAGAATTGTGCACCACCACTGCCTAGGCTTTTGATAATTTCTTAATCTTAATTTTACAACTATAAATTTTGCAAGTCAAAAAAGACTTTAATAGTACAATATATTTTCAAGATCTCAAATATTTCTGATTAAATTTAATGAAAAAAAAATCCGGGTTTTAATTGCACCAACTGTATTCTTTTCACAAATATTTTGAGGCAGTATTTTTGGTTTTGTATATTTCCCTCATAACCTAAGTGAGAACCTCATTGAGACAAGAAAATCTGAAAAGACACCCCAGTGTGGATAACACTGTTAACTCAATAAGGTGAATGCCCGAATGCTGGAGCTTACAGTCGCACACAGACTACACTATAAGAAGCAAACAAACAAAGCAACAAAAACAACAACAACAATAACTGAAAAGCCAACTTTCCAAATACAGAGTAATTTTTATATCTTCTTTTGGAAATACAAAGTCACTCCAACAAATGACAAAAACCTATTCACAAGTGATTGACATTTTCTGTAAATTGATTTTTCCCTAATGCTTTGTTTAGCTTTTTAAAGTATAAGGTTTTATAAAATTTTAAAAATTGAGGCAAAAAGAAATTTACATTTACATAGAGAAAAATCAGGACTTCTTTTGGAAAACAAGTCTCAGAATTAAACGTATAATGTGATCTCATTTATATTTAAATTTTTATACACATGCACATGAATGTATTACTCTGTGTCTATGCTAATAGATGAGTCTAGTAGGTATGTTGATTGACTACACTGATTTGGTAATATTCAGGACAATATTCAAACTAATGTCACAATAAAGCAGGGACTATTCAGAAGTGACTGCTCTGGGCAGGGCAAAACTCAGCCGAGTGAAATCTTTGCTGTGCAAGCCAAAGAGCCTGAGTTCAAATCTCCCTGACCAACATAAAAGCTTGGCTTAGGGTACTTGTCTGTAACCCCAGTACTAGAGCTTGGAGACAGACAGATTTCAGGGACTTACTGGCCAGCCAGCCAATCTAGCCTAGACAGAGAGGTCCAGATTTAGTGATGGAGCATGTCTCCAAAAGTAAGGGGTAGACACATAAAGAAGACATGGTGTGGGGGGGAGGCAGTGCTTGTTGATAAGAATTCCAACAGAAGAGGCAGGGAGTAAGAGCAGAAAAAGCCATGGGATCAATTAAAATTCATTATTTAAAGGTATAAAACTGTCATGCAATAACAAAATATTAAAATAAGGTGGAGAGAGAAACACACCCAACCTTTTGCCCTTTACATGTGTGCACACCAACATGCACACTCATGAAAGAACAGCGTACTGTAGCAGAAAGCACTAGTTTGAGTGTGTGATGTCAGGCATTGATTTCTTTATAAAACTTAATTTTTCATAATTTATGTAAAATGAAAAGTTTACAGTATGTATGTACTGATTTACTTTAGGTAAAAATAAAAACCTCTATTTACGTAAAGAATAGTCAGGTTGGGTCTCTGACAAGTACCATTACATAAACTAATGCAGGTGCCAATGTAGTTCCAAAATAGTTCCAAAGCGGAGCTGGGAATAGAAAACTATCTTATCTAGATGAGGTTATCTGAGAGGAGCAGACCCACCCTAAATGCGTCCAGCACCATCCCATCGGCTAGGTCCACAACTGAATAAAGCAGGAGAAAATGAGCTGAGCATCAGTATTTATTGCTCTCTTACTCCATGCTCTTTCTTCAATGATATTCTATACCCTAAAACTGTAAGTCAAAAGAAATCCTCTCTCAGACAGACAGACCACACACACACACACACACACACACACACACACACAGGGTGCGGGGAGAGAGAGATCTCACATTATAACTTTCCCATGGGATTGTGTTTTCCTGTAAGGGAGGAAGGAAAGAGGCTTCCCTACATCCTGGTTCTTACACCAACATCACTTGTTGGTCCTAGAAACAAACTGAGAAAAAAGCTGAAATGAAAGTGGGGTGTGTCCAGGGTCTGATAATGCTCTAGCTACTAACAGCATTTGGATACAGAAAAAGCAGTGTTCAAAGGTGGGGGATGGAGGCTGCAGAGACGGACTGGATATGGTTGACTGAATACAGCTGCTGCTGAGTGCCAGCCCTGCCAAGAGTGGAGATCAACAGTGAACACTCAATATGGCACCCTTCCCTGAGCTGACCAGCCAGCCACCTGGTAACAGGTTGATTACATTGGACCACTTCCTCCATGGAAAGGACAATGCTTTGTCTTTGCTGGAATAGATACTTATGCTTACCCTTGCTCTCTCTGGCAAGTTCATTTCTTCACTAGTATTAGAGCCTACTTATTTGGGTTTCAGGTATATACTGAAGACCAGCTGAGACATTCTGCCTCATGGGCTGAAGAGTTACTGGATTCTTGAACTTTCCATTGGGAGGCAGCCTTTGTTTAACTAGCAGGACCACAGCCTTTAGGCCACTCTAATAAATCCCCTGTATATTCATTTTATCAGTTTTAGTCCTCGAGAAACTCTTTCTAAACACTAAGGACTGCTGAGGAACACGGAGACTAGCTGAACTGCCTAGAAAAGATACTCTCCAACCTGCTGAGCTGTTTCAGCCTGTGTAGAGGGTCCCAGGTCCTAGTTTTTCTGAGTCATCACCCATGTTGAAGGAGAAAAGGAAAATAGTAAACTTTAGAATTCATTACATATAAATAACATTAACTAAAGCATAATTAATAAACTTAATAAGAAAGTACACTAAGTAGGTTCTGCTTCTAACATAGTCAAAAGTCAAATTGCTGACTTTTGTGTTTTGTGGGTCTGGAGTATCATCTTTTCTAGAAGAGTCTACAGAAAACAAGTTGTGATGGGGTGTTGATGGTAGACATCTGCTGAGGAAACAGTCAGTTTGTAAGTTTGAAAGAAAATGGTCCCTGCAGGGAGTGGCACTGTTAGGAGGTGTGGCCTTGTTGGAGGAAGTGCATCAATGTGGGAGTGGGCTTTGAGGTCTCTTTTGCTCAAACTTTCCTCAGTGTGGCTGTTAGTTGACTTTCTGTTGCCTGCAAGATGTAGGATGCTCAGCTCCTCCAGCGCCACGTCTGCTTAAATGTTTCCATGCTCCTGCTATGATGATAATAGACTAAACCTCTGAAATAGTAAGTGAGTCCCCTCAATTAAATGATTTCCTTATAAGAGTTACCATGGCCATGATGTCTCTTCACAGCAATAAAAATCCTAAGACACTGGACAAGAAGAAAAATATGAGAATAGACTGGAAGGAGAGAAAATGGGACTGAGTGGAGTTACGTTGTACTGGCCATTCCTCCTCACCTTGCTGTCCCCCAACTTTCCCTCCAGCAGGCCCCTGCTTCCCATACCCAGGATGATCTCTGTCTACATTCTCATCCAGAACACGGAGTTCCTGAAGAACTGGAGGCAAGGAGAGAACATGCAGAGCCCAGAGCTCCCACCTGCATGCTGACCACGCAAGAAAAGTCCAGGGAGGGCCTACTGAGGCAGATAAGATCTGGACCTTAAAGACTATTGGAGCCAGAGGAGGCTGAGTTGAGCTCCTTGCCTAAAGGACATTATCAGAGGAGGAAAAAACATTAGCAGCCTAGTGAAGCAGCTAAATGTGCAGACAGCCTGCTCCAGCAGCTGAGCTCCAGATGTGCAAGACCCTGCTCCAGCAGCTTAGCTCCAAATTGCCCTTGAGAAAACCTACAAGACTGAAACCAAAGAGAGAAATCTTAGCTCAAGAAACTCCATTTTGCATTCTAGTAGCTATTTTCTTAAAAAGTAAAATAAAGTTTAGTTTCGTATTTCTGGCGGGGGGGGGGGGGGGGGGGGGCAGGGGGGCCTGCCCAGTTCTGGAAGAAGAATAGTCATGCCTGACCAGTCCTGGGAAAAGAACAAAGAACATGTCCTAAAAGAATAGATCTAGCAGGGGAGCTGCCCAGTTCTGAGAGAATAGCTTCCTACCTGCCCAATTCTGGGAGATTAGAGGAAGTAGATTCTTGCTTGTCCAGTCCTGGGAAAAACCAGTCACCCCAGGTGAGGTCCAAAGATACCCTGGGGCAGAAAGTCCCTGAGCACGAGCCCATCAGTAGCTCACCAGCACAGCAGCTTTGGGCATAACAGAAACCAGGTTGCTTTTCTAGAGAGGCTGAGAATGCCCGTTCCTTCCTTCCTCCTTTTTTTCTTCCTTCCATTCTTTCTTCTCTAATATATTGCATCCCCCCTCAGCCCCCCTCCATCCCACCTCCGAGCTCTTCCCTAGATTCACTCCTCCTCCATTTCACTTTGGAAAAGGTCAGGACTCCTAGGGATATGAACCAAACATGAATGCCCCTCTTCTATGATCATGTCAACTCTGTCAGTTTCTTAATATGTGCCTGTTGATTGGATTGACTTAAAAAATGATAGAAGCTGGGAAGATGTCTCTGTGATTAAAATCAGGACTGCTCTTGCAAAGGACCAGAGTTTGGTTCTCAGCATCCACATCACAAGTCTCACAACCACTTGTAATTCCAGCCCCAGAGCATCTAATGCTGCTGTGGGGACCTACACTCAGACACACAGAAACACACACACACACATTTGTTTAAGTATTTTTAAAATGATAGAACATCATTTTCCATTAAGTAAGAAATGTTTACTGATTATTTCTTCCTTGGCAAATCTTTAGGTAATATCTTTTAATTATTATTTTTTCTGTAAGTATGTTCATCTTTCTCTTATGAAACTAACAGACTCCTTGATAGGTTAGAGATATATGGTAAACCCTTAACAATCATGCATGTATGGAAAATTGTTTTCAGCTGTTTACTTAGTATAGTATAACAATCTAACTGTATAAAAATTTTAATGATGACATCAAAACAAATGGTAAGGTATATTTTATCCAGGAATAGCTAGAATTACCTTTCCTTACAGTTATTGACAAGTGTGTTTTTCTTCTATCAAATACAGATTATAGGCTGGAAGTGTGACCTATGAAATTAAACTGTCCTTGTTTGCTCCTGCCCATGGTGGGAGCAGCATTTATACACATGAATTTGAACACTGTCTACTGTCTGTAGGTGACAGCATCTACTCCGTGTGGATTATTCTGGGAGTAAAAAAGAGAATTTGTAAATCTTTCTGACATGTTTAAGAGCTCTGTCTGCTTATTACAGTCACCATTAACAACCTGTGACAGTTGCCACGTGACACTGAAAAACCTTTGCACGCTTCAAAAACATGAAAGATTTTCAAGTTGTCTTATCCCAAGTCTGCCAAATATTTCCTTGGGGAGAAATAAGGATGCATTTCAGTCTCTCTTTGAACTTCTCTCTCACTTTTTAGAAACAAGTGGCTGTTACAAAGCCCTGTGTTTGCTTATAACAATGTTCGTCACCACAGGCTTTCAGGATAAAAAGACTGCCTGGTTGCCCTGGGAGACTGGTGAGAATGTATCACGCTAACTGACACTGAGTTATTTTGCCTCACTTTAACACATAAACTGTGGCAATCCCTTCGTACTCACTGAAGCTGGAATTAGAAAGAAAGCTTTTTAATCTGTCTAGTTGACTGGGAGTAAAACTTTGGGCACTTCAGCAAATCCAATGCCTTTCCCAAAGAACCACACTCAGCTCTGCCATTGTCTCTAGAACCCAGAGTTCTTCCTAGATCCGCAGCCTAGGGGCTTGTGCTAAACAACAGTTCTATGATTAGGAAGTTTGGTTATGTGAAGGTCAAACTCATGGGACAAAATCTCAGAGACTAGGGCTTCAAAACGCACCTTTTTCCTCTCATATAATAACCCGTCAACAGCACGATGGCAGAGCAGCTGCATAGCACAGCTGTTAGGAATGTAGTTTCCTCTGATTTCAGCTTATTCCTGGGCCATTATTACTGTTTTTATATAAAATATCTAAGTAAAGACACAGTTTAGTTGGGGATGTAGTTATTGAAGCAAAATAGTGACAAGGTGTTTGGTACATTGTGGTGAGACCTGGACAGGCCTGGCCCACATCACTTTTGCTCAGAGAGCCTACGAGAGGAAGTGAGACTGGGTACCATAACAGTGAGAAAGGTCAGCTTGGGTGATCTGAAACCCCTCCAACAACAACCCAGGTCTCGTCCAACATCCACACTGCACAGATAAGGATATCAAACCCCTTTTCTGCCATCTGGGTTGCTTCACGATTGGATCTACCTTTCATTTTCCTTTCAGCTACAAAGGCGTATTTACTTTTCATTTACTTCCCTAACAAGTACCAGGGATACCTGGACTAGTTCTTACCTGGTGGGGCTCACATGTTGAGTACAAAAAGGAAAGGGGGGGCTCTTTCTGTAGGAGGGAGGCAATGGCCAATGAGGACAGCATCCTCAAAAACATAGAGGCAGGCAGGCATGAAAAGGGAAGCTCTGGAGCCCCGAAAACAAGCCTAACTAACTTAGAAACAAAGCCAAATAACCAAACTAAGGAACCCTTGCTGGTTTGGTGAGCAGAAATGTGAAGTGATGAAAACTTAAATATTTGAAAGCCTCAAATACCCTGCTCAATGCCTTGCAAAGAGCTTTGTGACACATATACATTAAAGAGGTGATGGACTTTAGAGTCAAAAACACTGTTCCTTTAAGGCACTTCCATTTCTTCCAGACCTCGGTGTGATGATGAAGTGGTAGATTCTGGGAGGTCACAGTAACCAGCTAGAAGCCAGAGTTCCTGCTTCCTTCAGAGATGTGGATGATGTGTTCTTGATTACACCTCCCTGGAAGATGCTCCCAGCTTAAAGAAAGAAAGAAAGAAAGAAAGAAAGAGAGAGAGAGAAAGAAAGAGGAAAAAAGAAAAGAAAAAAAAAGTGTCACTGTCCTAGGCTTTTCTCTTCTTTCCTGGTGAGAGAAGCAGTATGTGCTAAGAAAGTTTAGCTTCTTCTTGCACATTGTAAAATAAAATAAAACAAAAGCAGTCCTGGGACTGACTTGCCTTTCCACTATAAATGAATGGCATAAAAAAGTTATTAATATATGAAATAAATATGAATCAAGAAGAGATCATGTGGGCTGTTATACTGTTAGAGAACCCACTCTTCTATATGGTGAATGAGTGGAGTATCACATCTGCCACATGAAAGAGACCTTAGGAAGGATCTACTGAGCGCATCGCCCAACCTCCATCCTCAGTTATTGTTCAGGACCCAGGTATTTCCCTAAATCACTCTCCTCTTACTGCCAAATACAAATTGAGCTCTGACTATATGCCAGCTGGCCAAACTGGCAGTGAGCGTGAGCAGTGTTTGAGCAGCCAACACTGACAAAGAGAATCCAGCTAAAAGCCCACAAATGTCAAGTGTTCTGCCGATCTATACTGGCTGACTGTTAGCATCCGTAGTTTCAAAAGACTGAGAACTCTGTCAGTGTAAAAACATTGGGAGTATCAAAGTATAATGAACCATGTACTTCAAGAAAAACATTATAACAACACGGCATTCGTTTGTACTCATTTATTTGAAATTAAACATTAAAAAAGAGTGGGCTCAGATTGAAGGAAAGCAGAGGGCAAACAGGAACACAACATTTTCACAACAAAGAATAATGATAGCTGTTTGTGCTTCATGCACCATTAACTCTGAGGACTTAAAATTGCCAAGAAAGCACCAAGATTGAAGACAACCCTGCTTGGAACTCAGCATAAGCATCATGTTCCCATCACTGCCTTCTCTATTGCCCATAGTTTGCCACTCTGTGGGCACAGCTCCAGAGTAGCAAGACTTTTCTTGGCTTCGAGAAGAGCTCTGCATGTCTCTTTCATGTCTCTGTAGCAGCCCTGAGATAGGAATACTGGCAGAGGAATACTGGTAGACCATACCCTGACACCGAGAGACATCTGGAGGACAGGCAATGCATTTGGAGGGAAGCAGAGATGTACTCGGGTGCACACATGTGCTCATGCTTCTTTGAAGAGCAGCACTGAGTATATGTTCACCCTCATTCACTATCTGGCTTCCTTACCTTTGACCCGCTGGGTGGACTCAGCTCTGGAGCATCTTTATAGCTAAACTAGGAAGGAATTCATTTTGTGGAAAAGGGGGTGAGAGGGTGAATATGAGTCTGTATTCTAGGATTAGTTACACTTTTTAATTGACTTGTGCTGTATTGAGCCATTTTCCCCATTTATCCAGTTTAATACAACCAGTATTTACTTTGTACTAGTGAATAGACATGTGTATCGGAAGGATAGGATCAACTGTGATCATGAACTTGCCCTTCTTTATCCTTAAAACCCAGTGATTTACAACTTAGAACCACTGACTAGCCAGCTCATTAGAGAATGGCTTGTCAGCACAGTCAGGATTCTCTTTAATGAGGTGACGCTGGGCTCCTGGCACCTGGGGCATTGCTGGCCTGCAGTGATCTTGCACATGGAATGTTCTAGTCCCAGGCTCTCACAGTAGCCCAGGCTAGGTGCTTGTCCACATTTCCAGCTGGTGGCCTTGGAAACTCCATGTATCACATCAGTCGACCCATGTACGAAGTTATTGCAGAATGGACATGACTCATTCACGTCTAAAACTTTTCTCCAGACTTTCGGTCCATTTAGATAGTTTTGGTCGTTAATCAAAGTGTTTCCCTTGGGGATGATGAAATGTAACCTTCTGGATATTGGAGATGAGGCAGATATCACATTCTTGGATCCGATGAGGCTGATATTTTTATCTGACAGGGTTGAGGTCATGGATACCTCAACAGTCTGTTTTACAGCAGTTTGCATCTCTTTCTGTGAAGATTTTTCTCTGATTCCCTTTATTGTACTTTCTGAAGGTGTCACAAGAACCAACCCGAGGCCAAGCAACAGCAGAAAGATGGCCATCTCATATACACTGTAATCTTGTCTGCAGAAATGATAAGAGAAGGAGACTATAGAGATGTTTCCCTTTTTATTATGGCAATTATTCTCAGTAATGACTTCTAGATATAAGACTCCTACATATATTAATGAAATATGATATAGTAAAACGGCCATCAGCTGAAGAGCCAATGCTAAAATAGCAGTTACAACCAATCCACTCTATCTCACTTTACATTAGTTTACCCATTTGAAGAAAAACTAAACTAAACAAAACATGAGCTAAATCCAAAAGACTGGGACAAAGTATTTTTTTCTTTTGTCTTCTCTTACTGAAGGGGTTTAAAGGCTCTGTGTGGGTCAAAGTCACCTCACCCAATACATCCTCACTATTACCGTCTCTTACTGCCCACACCGGACCTGACACATGATAACCACGTAAACAAACAAAGCTGACACAGTAACTTTTCCCCACCCATTCTCAACCACAAAATGTGTCTTTACCAGCTAGTTCCTCGGGCAAGTTGATCTTGCAGAGAAAGATTCCAGCTTCTTGCTGGACTGGGAGTAAAACTGTATCTCATACACAGAGTTTCTGCTATTGGGACTAACCGAGGGAGGGAGGGAGGGAGGGGCAAGGCTGGTGTAGAAAGATGTGTGTGGGTTTGAAGAGGAAGCACCAAGCCAAGGATGCTCAAGGTGAATTGGACAGAATGTGCACGCAGCAGTCAGAACTGAGGACCAGGAAGCAACTTGCCTCCTCTTCTGTGAATTCTTCTTCACCATTTCCTCAAACCCAGAGTGTTTTATTATTTTGTTTCCCGTAAACCCTACTGCACACCTTTCTTTGTATTTCCTCATATCTGATCTTTTTACCATCTACTTAGGGGACAAACACTGGTCTAAGGCACAGCTTCTTGATCCTGAAGAATATTTTCTGATCACTGTCAGAGGACAGTGTGAAAACTGACTAGTCATAGTGAGAGTCCCCAAAAAGATAGTTATTTATGTCGATAATTCTCTCTCACACAGGAAAATTGTATTTATTTTTCTCTTTTCCCTTTAAAATTTCCTCTCACCCAAATTTCTTCTACATTGTCACCTTAGTCCCTAGGTAATCAGCATCCCGTGCCCCAGCCCCAACTCTGTAAGACCCCACTTGAATAACACTGTCTTGGGACTCTTGAAGTGCCTGCCTTTGGCTCCAGACCAGAGGAAGAAGGAGGAAGACTAACATTGAAGCCTACAAACCCAGCCTCTGCTTATGTCTTCTCCCTATTCTGCTAAACAAACCTGCCCTAACCCATCACCTGACCACTTCTTATCTAAAGACATCAGAAGCCTACACCTCTCCATTTTTTTCAGATTTTATTTTGCATTTATGGGTGTGTGTCTGTCTATGTCATGTGTGTATGGGTACCCAGAGAAGCCAGAAGAGGATGTCAGATCCCCTTGTGCTGGAGTTACATTTAGTTATGAGTAATTTGATGTAAGTGCTAAGAACCAAACTCAGGACCCCTGAAAGAGCAACAAGTGCCCTTCACCGCTGAGCCATCCCACCACCCCCATCAGCCCTTCACCATTGAGCCATCCCTCCTGCCCCCATCTCTCCCTCTTTGGTCTTTTCTCTTCTGCTTCTTGAAAGCCCCAAAGCCAAATCCAGATTGCATTCTTCTCTTTGACATATCTTTTTTTCCTTCATTTTTTTATTTAAAAATTTTTAAAACATACTCACCATTGTTTCCCCTCCCTCTTCTCTTCCCAGTCCTCCCCCATTTTCCCCCAACCCCATTCCCTCATCCATTCCTTAGAATAGTTCAGGACTCCCAGGGTTAGCCAATGCAGCTGGCACATCCAGTTGAGGACCAACTCCCCACTCCCAGTCAAGGCTGAGCAAGGTGTTCCTCTGTAGGAAATGAATTCCAAGAAGCCAATTCATGCACCAGGAATAAGTTCTGGTCCCACTGACAGAGGCCCCACAAACTGCCCACTCCATTTGACTGTCATCCACATTCAGAGGGCCTAGTTCAATTCCATGCAGGTTCCCCAGCTGCCAGTCCAGAATCAGTGAGCTTCCAATAGCACAGGTCAGCTGTGTTTGTGGATTTCCTCATCATGATTTTGACCCCTTTGCTCATATAATCTCTCCTCCTTCTCTTCAGCTGAACTGGGAGCTCGACCCAGTGCTTAGCTGTGGATCTCTGCATCTGCTTCCATCACAAGATGGATGAAGGTTCTATAATAACAATTAGGGTGATTATCAGTTTGATTATAGGGGAAAGTCAGTTTAGGCACCCTCTCCACTATTGCTTGGAGTTTTGGCCCGGGTCATCTTTGCAATTTCTTGCATATTTCTCTAGCACTAGGTTTTTTCTCTAACCTAGGCTGTTCCAGGTTCTGACTATTAGCAAATAATGCTGCTATGAACATAATTGAGCTAATGTCTTTGTGGAAAGAATTTGCACCCTTTGGGTATATGCCCAACTGTTGCTGACTCAGTGGGCAGATTGATTTCCAGTTTTCTGAGAAACCACCAAATTGATTTCCAAAGTGACTGTGTAAGTTTACACTCCCACCAACAATGGAGGAGTTGTTTCCTTTGCTCTGCATCCCCTCCATCATAGGCTGTCATCAGTGTTTTTAATCTTGGCTATTCTGACAGGTGCAAGATGGTATCTCAGAGTCATTTTGATTTGCATTTCCCTGAAGATTAATGATGTTGAGTAATTTTTTAAGTATCTTTCAGCCATTTGAGATTCTTTTGTTGAGAATTCTCTATTTAGCACTGTACCCCATTTTTAATTGGATTATTTTGTTTTTGACTTCTAGTTTCTTGAGTTCCTTATATATTTTAGAAATCAGTTCTCTGTCAGATGTGGGGTTAGTGAAGATATTATTCCTATTCTTTAGCTGTCGTTTCGTCTTATTGACCCTGTCCTTTGCCTTACAGAAGCTTCTCAGTTTCAGGAAGTCCAATTTATTAATTGTTGCTCTCAGTGACACATCTTATCACTTAAGCAAATATTTATTTTTACTGTTTTTAACTCTGGGTGTGTGTATGCAAGTGCAGTTTGCCTTGGAGGCCAGAAGAGAGCATTAGATTCCCTAGACCTAGACTTCCAAGAGATGGTAAGTGTTCTGACATGGGCATTGGGAACTCTGTTCCTCTGAAAGAGCAGCAAGTGCATGCTCTTATACCCCTAAGCCACATCCCAGACCTACAGCTGTTTTTAAAGACAGGATCTCACTATTTAAAACAGGATGGTCTGGAACTTGCTAAATAGTTCAGACTGGTCTCAAATTCATAATCAATCCTCCTGCCTCAGCCTCCAGAATGCTGACAGGCATGTACTGTAACACTGGCCATTGGCAGATTATTAAGAACTCAGTCTACATATTTTCCTTGAGATTGTGTTCTCTGATCATGGACTTGGTAGATTTTGGTTGGAGGAAGAATTTGCAAATAACCTATTTTTTCCCCCGAAACTTCTAAATTCTTTGCTATTGGCCCTTCTTAATGAGCTGATATTAGGAAATAGAAAGGCAATGAGGAAGAACAGTACAGAGATCCTGTCTTTGTGAAACATGTATTTTATATTCGGGCTGGAGAGATGGCTCAGCCGTTAAAGGCTAGGCTCACAACCAAAAATATGAGTAGAATCCACAGCTACCTGTGCTTGATTTCAAATTATTAGATGTTCATTAAAAATGCACACACACCCAAATTAAAAATATCTAATGTAGGAACTATGGAGTTGGCTTGGCCTAGCTGCCTTGAGAGATGTCTGTCAGAGGTCTTTTAGGTTAGAGTCTGTGGATTCTGGGGCACAATGTACCTTCCAGATCCTGAGAGACTGATGCACTCCCTCAGGCAGTGAGGCATTCAGACTGCTTGTGCTTCTCTGAATTTTCCCTCAGAAGTCAGGGAGGTGTGGAAGCCTGACAGGTTGACTGGTCTTACACATTAATCTTGTGTTCCTTGTATGACTTGTAAAACTTCACTGTACCCCGGTAACTACAACAGCATTGATCCTGGCAATTGCGGTTATACTCTGTTTCTGATAAAGGTATAAACAGTCAGATTGTTCTCAATAAAATTGTCACAGCCTCAGTTGTGTTGTGGCCCCTCCAACCTGGCCTGATTTTATTCCTTTTGGCCATATCAGGTGACTTTGGCCCAGTAAGTAAGAAGAGGTGCTTACAATCTAAAATGTTGTAATTCATTTCAACTGGGCTTTGATCTCTACTGAGATGGATTCCTATTGATAGATGCTGTCCCTTATAGGTTAAGGGGAATTCATTTATCTTTTTTTTTTTTTAAGTAGGATAGAGAAATTAGAGGGAAGAAGGAAATAAAAAGTAATGAGAACAAAGGGAAGGACATCAAAGCCTGGGGATGGGGCAAACAAACAGCAGAAGGACCACTTTGTGTGCTCAGGGCGAGGCTAGCCTCGTGTAAATCACTTCTCAGTGCACCTGATGCTACTTACTTTCTATTCAGATACTGAGCACTCTGCTCACTTGGTAGCACTCAAAACTGCACGGAACAACAAACAGAGAAATAGAAAATAATGTTCATCTGGAGAAGGACTGCCTTGTGTGGAAGAAGCCTTGGGATGGGTTCTGACTCACAGGCTATGAAGTGTGTTTCGTGTAGGATGTCAACCTTCTCCCCACCAACCTACCTACTCAGTTATAACTCAATGTCTTGAAAAGACAGAATTAGCAGCCCACAGGGTTTACCTCCTCTTCAGAAATGACCTGGAGTCAAGTCCAAGTGGCTGATGCAACAGCTGAAGTCTATCAGCTGAGATCAGGACAGAACAAACTCTTTAAAGCTAGGGAATCATTCACCCTGCTCTGGCCCACTCGCTTGTCTGAGTCCCGCCTCTCACATACAGGACTGGAACTACATCACTCAGAATTAATGACCCCATAAACTGGCCCCTACCTGTCCATTACCCATATTTCTTACTGTTTGCCAGTCCCAAGCCTTCCCTCAAGCAAAGTGGCTTTCTGCACTGCCTAGGAAATTGAATTATAGGCTAACTGACCTGGAAACCACCTCAGAGTTTACCTACTTTTATAGATGGAAAAGCCAACAACTAGAGGACTAATAAAAGAAAACTAATAAACAAGAATTGATAATTTCTGGAATTAGGTGGCTGGCTCTGCTTGTCTCCGTCTTCCCTCTGGCTGTAAGGTTACCATGTCTATCCTTGAACATAGGGTGCCTACACAATGAATTTAACAGCAAGACCTGAAGGGAAGGAGTTGGCAGGCTGCTCCACGGCCCTTTCTGGTTCCTCTAGAATTTTGTAAGGGAAAAACATTAAAACATTAACTGAGAGAGGTTTAGTCCTTCCTTGGGACATTGGTATCTGTCTCTCCACATTCTTTGTGGAAAATGACCTGTCAGATGCCTTCCAATCTTCTTTTCTTTTGCAACCTGGGGGACCTGATGACCAGGAACAGATGCAGTATAAGCCATATACAATATATCTTTAGAAAAGTATTTAAGACCTCAGTACATTCACAAAATCTAGGCTCCTGCCTTTTCTCTTGATTACCCACCCTACTACTGCAGACAACACATACTTGGAATGAAAGTTATAGAGAAAGTATGCTGGGTGTAGAGAAATTATGCTGGAACTGATTGGAAGATTCTTCCCTGCTGGCTGGCTCTCAGTGTGCCAGACAGTGCTGTGCAGGGTGCTATGGGGCAAAGACACTGATGACTTAACACAGATGTGAACTGTAACGCCAACCTAACATGCAAGATGGTATAATAGTGGCATGATTGTTATGGATGTAACCCACTGGTTTCTAATTAGATTTTGGGCTTGCCTAATACTATAAACCACAACTGAAAAGGTCTTAGACCTTTGAGGGGACACTTAATCTGTCTGCTTAGCTGAATTAATGTGACATCAAACCACCCTCTAAATACTTCTATTTATACCTACAAAGGACACTCTCTTCCTTAAACAAAGGCTTTGTTCACTCCTTGCAGTAAACAAAGGTAAATACAAAGATCCATGGCTGAGCAAGATGCTAGGAATAAAAAATACTCATCCCTTGGCTCTGGGTTGGAAAAGAAAAGAATGCATGCTTTTGTGGGTGGCAATGTAGGGTCTGATAGGAACTGCAGAAGAGGGAGTTGGGTGGATTTAATTAAAACAAAGAAATTAAAAAATTACATATTAAAGGAGAAAAGTCCCTAAGAGGTGACCCCAGTTGCTTTTACTCTAAAAACTGAATTGAAGGAGAGATGGCTCAGAGGTTAACAGTACCTTCTTCTCCTGCAAAGACCAAGGACAGTGCCCAGAACTTATAGATTGTTTCATAACCAACTGCACCTCCAGTGTCAGGGAGTCAGGTGCCCCCATTTCACCTCTATGGGAACTGCACAAATGTCACACACACAAACAAATAAATAAACAAAACAAATGCATAAATTTAAGGGGAAGCAGAGACACAGTTTCACCCCTCAGGCAAAAATTTATTAATTGGTAGCTGCTGGAAGGGGAAAAAAATCAGTTTTCTTTAGTAGAGTGGCATTGGGTGTTAACAGCCATACCTCAGGATATGCCTCACCTTCAGAAATAGTTAGCCAGCCCAAACTGGACTCCATAGATTTTTTTTTTTTTTTTTTAAGAAAAAGAAAGAACAGGAAGCTGATATTTTTAATTAAAACAGAATGATGTTACTTCTTCCCCTCCCTTCCTTTCCTCCAGCCCCTCCCATATTCTCTCATTCTCAAGTTGATGGGCTCTTCCCTTTGTTATTGCTGTGCATATATACATACGTATACACATATATATATGTGCATATATATCCTGCTGAGCAATTTTTGTTGTTTATGTCTATGTAGTTTCAAGGCTGATCACTGTGTATTAGATAATCAATTAGGGGCTGGGTAGGGACATCAGAAAGAGCCAGAAAGAGTTGGGATGAGTATGACCAAAATATTTTATATGAGCCAGGCATTGTAGCTTAGGCCTTTAACCTCAACCCCTGGGCGGCAGAGACAGATGGTGAGTTTGAGGCCAGCCTGTTTTACATTGTGAATTCTAGGCCATCCAGCGCTACAAGATAAGATCCTGCTTTAAACAAACAAATATACATAATATAAAATTCTTAAAGAATACATAAAACATATTCAAACATTTCTTGCCATGTAATCATTCATGCACAAAATTAAAAATTTTAAACAGTATGATCTGATTCTCTGCTGTTAAATTCACATAGTCTGCCCCATTCAGTCTTGTGCTGCCATACTGGGTCTTTTAGAGAAAGATATTTTACACAAAAGAGAATTTTGGTATGATTCTGATTTTTCAGAAGCTTGACTCAGTGCTGTTTGTGTAGATTAATCCTTGGGTTTGGGTTGATTGGCGTTTGTGGCCCCTTGAGTGTTAATCCTGAGTGACTGTCATTCACTCTCTTAATTTTAAGCCTACCTCAGATTCCCATTGATTCTCATCAAATGACTGAAAGACAAGGAGCAAAAACTTAGGACAGGTGTGCAGTTTGTGGTTTAATTCATCAAAGATGTCTTTATTGACACAGCATCAGTGGTTGCCTCTTAGCCACACAGTAAAGATGAACCGCCCCCACCCTATTCCATTCACAGCTTTACACATATCCATAGTTCAGGTTATAACCAGAGAGAAATTCACACACTCCGTGCTGCTAGCGAGTTATTCAACATATCCCTGAAAATGAACTGGTCCTAAGTCATCACAAGTGACAAGAATGAATCCCTCTATAGGGGAAATTTGGTACCTACAAGCAGGATATCTGGTGCCCTCCACAAGCTGACAGACTGTCATTTTGAATTTTGTCTCACTCTGGAAGCAAGAAATGTCAGAATAGTTTGGACAAGTCATCTTCTTGGAGGAAGTGCAAACGCTGTTGATTTTCTGAGGCCTCTCGTGGATGAAGACGTGCAGCTTTTTGCATGTGTGATCAGATTCCCTGATGACTCTCTGTAGTATCATATAGTTGCAGTATCTCTGAGAAACAGCATTCTGAGGATAATCCACGTGCAAATGCTCTATGGATGTCAGCATAATATCCTCAGTCACCTCGTTTTCCCAGAACAGGAGCAGCAGGAAAACAATCACCATTAGTACCATCAGGGGCAAGAGTCCCTTTACATCTCTAGCTTTAACTCCTAGTAAGTAAAGGACGGAAAAAAGGAGAGAGTGATGAGAATCCTCCAGAATATATTATTCCCCACCTACTACCTGAAATCACGCTGGCCATGGAAGACCCCATTGTGAGGGCTGCTCCTCAGGAAGCCCTTATTCCTACTACTGAGGAGGAGCTTCATTTCCACCCAGTTCCACACCATCCAGGCCTGTCTACCGTAATCTGTTCTCTAAGATTCCTTCTCCTCCTTCAGTCTATGCTCGATCCCCTCACCTGCCCGTCTCGATCTTGCTTTCACAGGTAGCATGCCCTTTTAATCATGTAGGTGAGGAAATCCTTTGCGGTTGGCCTTACAGTCCCCAGACAAGAACTGGTAAGGAGACGATTGTGGGGAGGGCAGAGGAGGAAAGAACAGAAAGGGAGGGACCCGTGGAACAGTGTGCTTGGATGCCCTCGAGGAGGAAGAGGCTTCGCTTTTAAAGCGAGACATTAGCAAGGCAGGTCCTGGGTATGTTCTCATTAATGAGAACCCATCGTGGAGTCTTTGGAAACATTTAATCCTGATGTGTGCCAACCACAGTATTGTTATCATTAAGTTTTTAATCAGCCCTAAAACTACAAATCTGCCAAAGAGCTGATATTTCCCTCCACTGATAGAGATGTAAGTGCCAGACAGGTCAGGTAGAGACAGCAAATCATACGCATAACAAGAGTTTCATCCTGTCAGCGGCAAACACCCATTTCAGCATGTTTTATGGTATCTTGGGCTGAGTAAAGTCTGTTCTCTTGACTGAGCGTTCATCTAGCGAAAATCCTGGGTTTCTGAAGAGGGTGGCAATAGCTCCCTGACCCTGCTGACCTTTGCAGCACATCAGGTGTTAAAAACAAAACACAAATTTCTTATCAGCTTCCACATGGAAATTAGTTGATGAGAAGCTTAATAAAACACATGGTTCCAGAGTGTGTGAATTAATATGTATGTGTGTGTGCATATGTGTGTCTGAATGTGTGGGTATATGGATGTGAGAATGTGTGACTGCGTATGTGTGTATGTGACTATAAGTTGAGTGTGTATATGTGTGAAAACATGTATGTGTGAGAGTGTCTTTGAATGTGTGTGCTGTAACTATAAGTGGGTGTGTGATTGTATGTGTATGTGTGTGTTTTAACGTATGTGATGTCTGTGAATGTATATATTATGTGAGATTGTGCATGTGTGCAAATGTGTGTATATATGCAAATGTTTAAGTGTATGTGGGGTTGGGGCTAAAGATCAAGCGTACCCTGTGTGCTGACCACCTGCTTTGCCACTGAGCTATACTTCTGTCTGTGATGTTTTTAGAAAGGTAAGTGTGGTTGTTCGACTGAAGACGGCCCCTATAGCCTTGTATATTTGATTTCCTGGTCCCCCTTTGGTGGAACCCCTTGGGAAGGCTTATGTCATTAATGGACTTTGAAATTCAGAAGCCCACACTGTTCCCAGCTTTTCTCCTCTCTCTGTCTCCATGTACGCTCTCAGCTCCTGCTCTAGCACCATGCCTGCCAGCCCTCGGCCACGCTCCTGCCATGATGTCACGGCTCCAGTCTCCTGAAACTCTAGGCCTCCAATTCACTGTTTCTTCTGCAAGTTGCTTTGGTCACAGTGTCTTAGCCCAGAAACAGAAAATTAACTTAGACATCGAAGTATGGTGGGATCCTTTATATTTTCTCCTTTTTTGTATATATTTGTAGATATTTATGTAAAAAGTTTACATTCTTGCTCTCATGGAGTTTAAATCCGGTGGATGTAGGTTGACAATAAAAAATAAGCATAATCAATGTTTTAGAAGATAAATGCCATATGTAGTTTTACATGGCATGGTCAGAGCAGGCCTGGAAAATTAATAGATTCCCTTTTCTTTCTGTCTTAACAAATCTGGAGGCTGGAGAGATGACTCAGTGGTTAAGAGCACTTGGGATGGAGACCATGCCATAAGAAGGGCTAAGGGCCATCACTCTCTTTTTAAAGATGTATCCTCTGATTAATTTACATCAAACTAAAATACATGAATATCCACATGTGAGAACGGGCAGCTTTGCAGTGTAATTGAAAAAGCCAATACCTGCAGCACCAGTTCTCCACCACTCCCAAAACCAGGGCTTTCTGGCTTTTCTAGATTTAAAATAAAATGAGAGGCTTAGTATTAATTTTTAATTATCATTCAAAGAAATAGCTTCCATTGTGACATCTTTATACATAGATGTCAATATACTTGGCTACTATTGTCACACACACACACACACACACACACACACACACACACACACACACACACGGATCTCCTCTCCTACCGGCTTTCTAGCCCCTTACCTCTCATCCGGTAGCCCCTCCTGTTTTCCTATAACATCCATTCTATTAAGGGGAGGTAGTTGTGCAAATCCACCAGACTGTCTTGCTTACTAGTTATAAACGCAAAAGCATGAGTCTTACCCTGCACCTACTGATCACAGTCTCTGGGGGTGCACTGCACTTGCACTCAGGAGCCCCTCTCCCAAGAAATAACTCCCCAACCAGTGAACAGCATCTTCATCTCTTGAATGGTTCTCAGTCACAACAAAATGAAAGCCATCCTCCAGAACAGGGAATGTTTGCTGACAGGTCTGGCTCAGCTACAGCTAAACTCACTGCCTTGGTACAGAGCTTGCAAGCCAGGAATAAGATAGCTCTTGAGACAACCCCTTCCCTGGTTGCCCGGAGGGTCTTCTCAAATGGTCACTGCTGGAGGAAGTGAGTTTCCTGCGAATGACTTGTGGCCTGGTGTTGTGCAGAGCTTGGCTTCTCTCCAGAAACTGCACACATCTGGAGAAGAAAGCCCTGTGTTTCTCTAGCTCCATGCTCACTGCTTCTAAGATCACCACATGTTTATGGAGTGGACAAATGGACAAAAGACGTTAAATTTTGTCCCTTTTTGTGGCACCGACTACCTATGTGAGCATGAGAAAGTCATGCCATTTCCCTGGGTTCACATTTTTATATCTAAAACAGGAGTGGTAGAAAAAATAGTGTGACAGTACAAACCAGTGTTACTGAGCTTAAATTAAATACAGGCACAGGCTGATCTCACCTGGCTGGCTGTAGACTTCTGTGCCTCCCAGCCTGTCCTGGAAACAAGCAATGGGGAAGCATAGAGTTAACTGATAGGTGCCAGACTCAAAAGTGGATCTGATTTAGAAATAGAGGAGTCTTCCTGTGAAACAGCTTAGGGAACCCGCAATGAGACACCTCCTTAGAGGCCTCAAACTGATTCTCTTACAAGCTCCTGGGCTCTATCTACCCCCACCCCACACACACGCCTCACTGCCTCATTTTCCCTCTTATTCAAGTAGGGTGAACAGAGTGGGTCCCACAGACATCCAAGAGCAGTCTGCACCTGACCCTGGACAGAAGGTGCTCTGAACTGGAGGCAGTCAACCTGAGTTTGGCAGTTAGAGCCTCGGGCTATACACACAAGTTCATTTTGTGGAAGGGGCAGGCATTTCTTAGAACTTTCCTCGGGTTCCTGTAATGACAGCCACAGGCTAACAGCCCAAGCAAGACCCACCAGATGAGGAGAAACTGCCCAAAGCTTACCCTCAGAAGGTAGGACTGTCCTTTCAATGTTCAACTTCAAGAAATGTTTTGATCACTGGTTCACACCTGGGTTCTCATCTGGACCGACAGTCTGGGCTTTCACCCAAGCCCTCTGAAATCTCTGCGTGGAAGGACCATTAAAGGCGCCATCCCTCCTTGAACCCTTCGGGCATTCTCCTTCCGTTCTGGCATTCTCAGGCTCTGCTTTCTTCTCTGGACCAGAAAATAAGATAAAATTCCATGGAAAAGATGAACTAGAATAATCATCATCGAGGCTCTAGAAAATCCAGACACGTTTTAAACAAAACAAACAAATGACAATTTCTCCCCTGCTCATCAGCACCCCACCAGGGCCACTTGGGAATCATTAAAACTGGTTCCTGTTCTCACTAGTGATACTAAGACTCTGAGCTCAGTAAATATCAACCACATAAGGAGCATGTGGATGAGTGATTTAAAGGTAGTTACACTATTTTTAATTTGTAACAATTTCTGATATTTGTTTTTAATTTATTTATTTTTAGACAGGCTCTCATATACCCTGACTGGCCTGGAGCTTGATATTGTAAGGTCTGAAGACATTAGATACATATTGATCAGCCTGGCCTCAAACCCACAAAGACCTACCTGCCTCTTATAGATTTTATTTATTATGTATACAGTATTCAGAAGATATATGTCATCATAGAGGGTTGTGAGCCACCATGTGGTTGTCTGGGAACTGAACTCAGGACCTCCAAACAAACAGTCAGTGCTCTTAACCTCAGCCATCTCTCCAGCCCTCTGCCTCTGCCTCTTAAATGTTAGAATTAAAGATGTACACCACCATGCCAGGATTTAAGGATTATTCAGAGAGAGAGAGAGAGAGAGAGAGAGAGAGAGTGTACCTAAGGGTAGGTGCCCAAAGAGATGTTCCCTGAAGATGAAGTTTACAAGCAGTTGTAAGTCACCTATAATGGGCACTAGGAACCAAGCTCAGGTTCCTCAGTGAGAAATAAGCTCTCTTGGATGCGGAGCAAGGGGAATACTCCTCCATTGTTGGTGGGAGTGTAAGCTTGTTCAGCCACTTTGGAATGCAATATGGCGGTTTCTCAGAAAATTGAGAATCAGTCTCCCCAAGGACCCAGCAATACCACTTCTGGGTGTATACCCTAAAGAGGCACATTCACACTCCAAAGGTATTAAGCTCAACTATGTTCATAGCAGCATTATTTGTAATAGCAGGAAACTGGAAACAACCTAGATGTCCCTCTACTGAAGAATGGATTAACAAACTGTGGTACATCTACACAATGGAATACTACTCAGCAGTAAGAAAAAAACGATATCCTAAAATTCACAGGCAAATGGATGGATTTGGAGAATATCCTCCTGAGCGAGGTATCACAAACTCAGAAAGATAAACAGGGGATGTACTCACTCATTAGTGATCTCTAAACAAACAAACAAGAAAAAAGCCAAGCATGCCCAAGGTGCAAACCACAACCACTGAACTGCTTGGGATCAGAAACACCTTGGACTGACCCTTCGGATCCCACTCCAACTATAGGAACACCTGACTCACTCTTGAGGGAGGGGGGACAAAACTGAATTTGCCAGGAGTGGAGACTGATCTAAGCATTATTGGGTCAGTGGGACCATAGGACTGTCTGCTCCCTGCCCAGGGAGGAGATGGGGAGTTGTGGAGAAGAAAAAATGACCTGATGTGGCGGGAGGGGGAAGGGACCTTGAATAAGGATATACAGGCATGAAAAAGAAAAAATTCAGAGGGAAAGCTGAACACAAAGTAAATATATGTGTAGTAATCTTATTTGCATTATCACCCTTGATAAGTCATACTTATGATTTTTATCTTCTTCATATTTATTGTTAACTTATCAGCATTTTAAATTCATTTTACTGTTTTTCTTGATATACAAAATAAATAAAGAAGGAAAAAAAAAAGAAATAAATAAGCTCTCTTATAACTACGGAACCATCTTTCCAGCCCATTTTACAGTTTTCAAATCTTATGTGTTTATTTAGCATGTGTGAGGGTAGAGACTTGCAGTGGTGATTGTGTAGAGGTAAGGGGACAATCTGTTCTCTTCTTCCACTGTGTGGGTCCCAGGATGACTCTGAGGTCGCCCATCAGGCTCTTCACAGGACAAGGCACCCTGAAGGCTTTACTACAATCTTTTTGGAGGATTACTTTGATGAAATCCTACAGCATTGTATGCTCATAATATGAGAAGAGTAAAAGAAAAGAGGAAAATGTGTTGATTCTGAAAGTTTATTATTGTGTCTCTGAATCCCTCACTTTATTTCCTGACAACTCTTACAAGATTTGGTTATAGCTCTTAGCTCTGTGCTGCTCTCTCTGTCTGTGTGATGCAATCTACCTTCCTAAGTACCATACACACACTCATACATTACATACACATACACTCTCACACACATACACTCACACGTATACACACTCACAGACACATACACACACATGCATATGCACATATATTCACACACATACACACACGAGTATACACACAAACATCTCTCTCTCTCTCACACACACACACACACCTAATTGCACGACCACCACTTCTTTGGGAAGCAACACAGCTCCTTCCTGGTAAATTCCACTCCTGCTTCTTTCACACGGAGAATGAGCAAAAAGTATCAGGCCGATTAGACCCAGACTCCTTCAGGGCCTGTCTTAGGAGACTCAGGGCAATGCCTTCTTTGCCCACAAAGGCTCAGAATCCAGATTGATTGGAACAGGCCCAGCATTCCTGTAATTTGGGAAGGGGCAACAGTTTCAAAGGGAAACTAAGGTACATGGAGGGTTGGACCTGGAGCTCCAGAGGGCGAGGCACAGTGGAGGTGGGTGGCTTTAGGGGAGGTGGGGTTGTCTACAGCCTCCCATGAATCTGAAGAGTAACTTGGTAGCTTCCTTAGCTTTATGGCATCCCTAGGCACATCGGGGGACTATACCCAGGACCCCTGCTTCAGAAATCCCAGCAGTGAGTGGTTAAAAATCCCCACGGGGAGTCTTAAGGAAAGGTCTGGAGAGACCTGTGTTCCTGTGGACTCTTTAGTCCACATACAAAGGGGCTGGAGGGAGGGAGGAAGCCCAGGCTCCCTGTAGCATGACACCTCCCAATTTGCTGCCGCATGATGTCTCAGAGTTCAAAGATGAGTCCCTACGATGGCAAATGAGGCCATCAGAGGGCTTTGTGAAATCCTTCATATAAAACTCGCTCCTCTAAGGAAGTCCTGGAAACTGCAAAAGAGAAACGGCTGTTGATTGTGGTGTAATGACACTTGAGAGTGTGTACAATCAGTGGGTGGTAGCGTCTGGTATTCACTCTCGCAATTAATTTACAGGAAGAAAGTCTACCTAAAGATGAAATAAATCCACGAGTCTGACATAGCTGAGTACCTAATGGTGCTCCTGTGGTTATACTAAGTCAGATTATTCCTATTTAGTGTGATTTTACTGCTGAGAGGACCGACTCTGGGAGCAGGATCTGGAACTTCGCATACTTAAAGGTCACAACCTTAGACCAACCAGCCGTCCTAAACCACGCCCTAAATTCGGCCTCATCCGCCAAAGGCAGTTTTCCTTTGATAACTATAGGCATGGGGCTCCGCCTAGCGGTCAAAATAAGACACTGCAGTTTTCTCTCCCAAACCCAAAAGCACGGAACCCCGAAACCCTGAATCCTTCCGGCAAGAAGCGATCACGGGACTTCTGCCAATTTTCCGAACAGGGCTGTAGATGCTGCGGAGGGAGAAGTCTGCACGGACGCTCCGAGGGCGCGGCGTGTGCCCGCGGGGTTGCGCTCCCGGCTCTGGGCCGCCGATCTTTCCACAGTGTCGGAGTCTTTGGCTTAAAAAAAGAAGAAGAAAAAGAAAAAAGCCGAAAGCTGAGCAAACAAAAATGGGGGTGGGGGGAGCGCCTAAAAGGAACGCACGGTGCATGCAGAGGAGAAGTAAGAAGAATGAAGGGCTGCGCCTCATCGGTAGCGTGGCCGAGCGGTCTAAGGCGCTGGATTAAGGCTCCAGTCTCTTCGGGGGCGTGGGTTCGAATCCCACCGCTGCCATCTGCTTTTGGTAATATTCGGTGTTAACTGAAATCTCTAATCCAAGCCTGTTACTTGTTGGCGACGGTGGGAAGGAGTCATTTTGAATTTACACTCTTAATCTTTTATAAAGCAAACTATTTAAAGACAGTGGCGCGCTCCGCACGGTGTCCTTGAAAGCCTGGGCTCCCAGAAGCAATGAGCTAAAACAAACAAACAAACAAACAAACAAACAAACAAATAAATAAATAAAAAAGGGGGGAGGCCAAGGCAATCTCAGAGCACGTTTCAAGCCCTTCTCTGCAATCGACAGTGTCTTCTGGCTGAGGACTGCAGGAAAGGTGTATAACCCAGTCCCTGTGCAGAGGGGACGCACACACCAACCCGACACCAAGGGAGCATAAACGCCTGCGGGAGGCAGAGACTGCCCACGACGCCCTCGTCTGAAAAGTGGAGATTGTCAGAATCGATGCACACATGCACGGTACTTAGAGCCCATCTTAGCAGGGTCCCGGCTCCAACCTGTACCTATGAAAACCAAAAGAAACACTATTTGCTTGAGACTTTTAGAAACAAGTAGATGTGGCCAGGAGTAAATGTATCATGGACTCTGCTCATTGTGAGGATTAGAGCGGTCAGCATGATAAAATGCTTGTATCCGGGAGCTTTATCCAAAGAGAGAGGAGAGGAGGATCATAAGACGCGCTTGGAGGAGGTCCATGGAGGAAAGAGACAGCAATATATAATACTATCCAGGAATGGTGACACACCCCAACACGGGGCAGGCTGAGGCAGGAGGATTTGAGTTTATAGCCAGCCTGGGCTATACACTGAGTTCTGTCAGACTGTGCCTTTAAAAGGAAAGGAGTGAATTATTAGTAGTATTCAGTAGTGGTAAGAAAAGTCACGGGCACAAAGGAGTGCTCAAAAAAAGTATCTCTAAAACGGTGACATTGAAACATGGGAGTAAAGAGAAGGTCATAAATATCTGACGGGATTATATTCTAGGACAGAAAAATATTTAGGTTCCTGTATTTGAAAAACAGCAATGAAAAAAATGTAAAAATTAAAAAAAAAAATCTGCATAGCTGGAATGGAATTGGGGGAGGGAGTGAGGAGTTAGAATCATCCATGCAAGAGAAAAACCCCGATTTTGTTCTAAATGTGAGGAGATCTAAACAGAATATTACCTCCTGTCCTCTAACAGGACACGGAGGAGATGAAGCGAAAAGGCTGCGGTGGCGTCGGTGAGAAAGAGTAGCAAAGAAGGAAGGAGAGGGAGTTGGTAGTCAAGAAAACCGAGGAAGAAGCCCGTGCCGTGTGCCTTCTCAGAAAAGAATGTGGCTTCTTATTTTTAATTAATGCTATTTGAGTAGCTTCAAGTGTTGTTCCAAAATTCCGCTTTTCCATGAAATTCTTCCTTTTCTGCTCAAAAACTGGGCTCGTCCGGGATTTGAACCCGGGACCTCTCGCACCCTAAGCGAGAATCATACCCCTAGACCAACGAGCCGCCGGCTGCCGTGGCTCGTACTTCTGCCCCAAGGCTCATGCTCGACCTTAGATAATGGGTTCCGAGGTATAGAAGCGTCTTCTGCCGGAAGAACAAGCTTGACGCTTATAAAATTACCCGCCAGCCTCACGCAGAGCGCGAGCTTGGTCGCCGAGAAGCTTCTGAAGGCAAAGCGAGGAAGAGAAGCCGCAGACGTGGATTATTACAAAGAGGACGGAAGGAGAATGCAAGCTTCTCAGGGACTGCAGAGGAAAAGAAAAGACGAAGGCCCCAGCGAGATTTGAACTCGCGACCCCTGGTTTACAAGACCAGTGCTCTAACCCCTGAGCTATGGAGCCCTCACCTGTGAAGCGGCTTCCTACTTCTCTTCTTATATATACGTATGTCAACATTATCCTGTTGGTCTGCAGAGGTAAGGATTCGTTACCAGGGTTGTTCCAAGTCTTCCGATGCAAAAAACGGAATGTTCCCTTGTCTTGATAGTCACTGAAAAGTTCTGCTTTGAGGAGAGCCGCCCTCAGACTGTCATCTCTTGGTGGTTGAAGCGGTGCCTCCCGCAAGTGCACAGAAAGGACTCGGCCAGCGTTCACGGGAGCTGCAGGGCACGACGGGACGGACCCCCAAGGAGGTGCAGCACCCAGGACCACCGCCCACCCATCTAATGGAGCAAACCCATGGCCTTCTTTTCTGCAGTGAATGTCTCTCTCAAAGGCTCAAGAAGGAGCAGTCAGTGCATTGGAGAACAAAGTTATCCCTTCCTTAAGGACACGCCGACACATCTTTGCATTAAAGAATAAAGTCAGATTTACATTTCGAAGCTCTTTCAAATCCTTGTTTGTATAACCCGGTAAACAAGAAAGAAAAAAAAAAAAACATGCATTTACTTTAGAAAAATTTCACAACTATTCTCGACGGAAAATACAACCTACTCGTTACATGCATTACATCCTGTCTTGTGTACATGTATACATGATGCTGCTGACCTCAAATTTTGTTAAGAAATGGATGAGCTCCGATAATTAGGAAATTAAGCCATCTGCGGCAGATGTTCTTGATCTGGGGCTCAGTCCACAGAGGCCTCACCAAGCTGTCCTGTGCACAGGCGGACAAGCAGGGCTTTTGTGTGACCTACCTGCACCCGCGTCTCCCGGTACTCCCTGGCCACCCGCCCTCAGTCTAAGGTGACCCCGTCCTCCACGTCCCAGAGAGAGTCACAGGTTCCTTCTTTAAGACTGTAAGTCACTACGTCACTTGGTTATTTAGGGTCCTAGTGTGCTTCTTCCGAAAATGAGTTCCCATTATCATCCTTCTCGTCATCTTTATTACAATTTTCAGAGAGGTGCTTTAGACAAAATCAGTCAAAACTGGCCTCCCCTCCCCTCCGTCTGGCTGTTTCTCATCATCCTCTGGTCATAGTCTTGGCTTCTCTTCTTGTCCTAGAATATCTTTCCTCACCCTCACCTGCTCACAGTTTGGTGGGAGCGCTTCCGTTCTCTCCATGGACTGATTTATTCTCCTTCCCTGACTATCTGTTACATATTTAAGAGAAATTTTAAATGATCAAAAGAGCATTCCAAAGAGGTAGAAGCCTGGCCAATAACCACGGACCTAACATTGGTCTGTCAAAAACAAATCAACTTTTCGCCAACAGATCCTATAGACGTGCAGCTGTTCCAATTCCTAGGACTCAGGCCAGTGTCTTTGTCCAACCCCCACGTTTTCCTAGCCAATCAGAGCTCACAATTTACTTCGGGGGCGGGGCCCTCCGGTAGAGGTGAGTGCTGGCTCTCTTGTGTTCGTTCACCCGAGCCTGGACAGCCTGAGCTTTCCCTGACTCCTAGCTGGGAATCACAAGAATATTTTATTACATTTTCGCTTGTTTGTTTGTCTTCCATTCCCCCTTACATTTTTATTCTGAAATACTCTGATCCTAACATAGAAATAATCAAAAGTTTCTTTAAATGAGAAGACACAAAAATCATTCAGAATGTGGTCCAGCTAGACAGCTGGCTGCTGTACCTCCATTAGGAGAAACTAACTCAGGCCAGAGTGGAGAAGCTTGTTAGCCGACAAGAGACGGGCTCTGGGTCTGCTGTGACTATGGAGGCAGGTGCTTTACTTCTGGGGCACCCTACATGCTTCAGAATATATATTTGCCTTTTCCTAGTCGGTCATCTCTTGTAACTGGAGAAGCCCATTGGTCATTAGTCAAATCCCTTTGTCTAGGGCTGGTGGTTTGTTTTGTGATCAACATCCCCCCCTCCTCTAAGACTGACGCTGACTTTTAAGGGATTGTCACGTCGGTAAAGTTTTTATTTTCCAAAGCGCGTTGTAAAGTCTTGGGCTCCAGAGAAACATCAAGCAGATTGTGCCCCAGCTTTACTTTAATGCTAGACAGAATGGTGGGAAAGGCCTCAGACTACCAAAGAGAAAAAAGGGGGCGATTTCAGCCTTCTAGGAGAAGGGAGGGGTCCTACACTGTGAGGAGGAAGTGCTGTCAATATGTGACTTAGAAGATGGAGGGGAAGTTGGGGAGCCCAGAATGTTTAGTCAACTGGTATCCATCACACAGAATGTGCCTCTGTAGCCTAATTAGCTTAGGGTCTGGCTGCCTGTAGAGCCTGTGTCTTAGGATTCTCATATCTATGATAAGTGTCTTATTATTCTAATGACTGAAGAGACGCCATGACCAAGACAACTTGAAGGAAGTATTTAACTAGGGGGCTTGCCTACAGTTTAGTCCATGGGCATTATGGTGGGGAGCGTGGCAGCAGGCAGGCAGACATGGTGCTGCAGCACTGAGCTCACATCTGATCTTGTAAATACAGGCAGAGAGAAGGCAGAAGACTGAGCCTGTCAGTGACACGCCTTCCTCCAACAAGTCTACACCTCCTAATCCTTCCTAAACAGGTCACCAATTGAGGACTAACCATTTAAACATATGAGCCTGTGGGCCATTCTCAGTCATACCTCCATAATAAAACACCATGGCCGAAAGCTACTGGGGAGGAAAGGGTTTATTCATCCTGCAGTTTATATCTCATCATTCAGGGAAAGGGTAGAAACTCAAGGCAGGAAGCTGAGAACTGAATGATGCAGAGCCGGTGGAAGAATGCTGTTTTCTGACTTGCTCTATCTGCTTTCTTACAGAACCCAGGGCCGCTTGCCTAGGGATGGTCATGCAATGAGGCAAGATGGCGCAGAGTTTCCTCCATCTTGCATTCTTTCTGAGGTCAATTCAGGTTTATCTAGAATTTGATCTCCTTGATGGAGAATCCCATGAAAAATTACCCAACCAGCATCAAGATACTTCTGTTAAACTGCTTCCTTCTGTGAAGCACCCTTCCACCCATTCCCCCACCTCACCCCCAAAGCTGTTGAGAGAGATGCCAGGACTTGGTTTTTGCTTTCAAAACTCCTGTGTTCTGTACACTCAGGGCTATACTTAAGTCTTGAATTCCTGTGTACAGTCCCAGCTGGCTAGACTAAAGACTTTCAGTTGGCTACAAATTTTTCTGAGAGGTTTTCTCTGGTGATTTCCTGGTAACAGTATCACCCATAGTGAACTGGGCCCTCTCACATCCATCATCAAACAAGAGAATGCCCCATAGGCTTGCTCACTGGCCAATCAGGTCAGGGAATGCCTTAGTGTTTCTATTGCTATGAAGAGACACCATGACAGTGGCAACTCTTATAAAGAAAAACATTTCATTGGGGCTGGCTTATAGTTTCGAGGTTCAAACCATTATTGTCATAGCAGGAAACATGGTGGCATACAGGCAGACATGGTGCTAGAGAAGGAGCTGAGAGATCTACATCTCGATCCACAGGCAAAAGGAAATGAACTATGTGCCACACTGAGCATACCTTGAGCATAGGATACCTCAAAGCTCACCTCCATAGTGACATACTTCCTCTAACAAGGCCATACCTCTTAACAGAGCCACTCACTGTGGGGGCCATTTTCTTTGAAACCACAAGGGTATTTTCTCAGTTGAAGTTCTCACTTCCCAAATTTCTCTAGCTTGTGCCAAGCTAAAATAAAACTATGTCACAACTAGTTTAACTCTTTTTGTTTTTGTTTTTTGAGAGATTCTAGATTTTTCTTATTTTTTCCTCTCTTATAGAAAATAAAACAATTAAAACTGCCAAAGAGAAATATCAAGGAAAAAGTCAACCACCAGTTTGGTCAGGATTTTCCAGGGTAATGCTGTGGAGCCTGAGATCTAGGCAGCCTTACCATAGCACAAGAATACTAAAGCTGACTTTTGTATTGGTTGTTGCATGGATGGTTGATTGGTTGGTTTTTGAGATGGGGTTCTCTATGTAGTCTTGGTTGTCCTGGAGCTCACTATGTGGATCAAGCTGGTGAGGCTAACTTTTAAAGGTACCTTTTGGTCTTGAATATATTCTGGAGAAATGGCCGAATGTACACCTACCAAATAAACAACAGAAGACTTCTGTCTTGGCTTACTTTGTACTTTATGTTGGCTGAAAACCAGAAATGAAGAGTATACTAAAATTCCTCAAAGGAAACTTTTAGAAGTTTGTGGTTAAATATAGTGAAGAATTGACTGACTTGAAATACTACAAAGAGAGTCTGTCAGGCTCTGCTATGCCCATGTCTCAGGACCCCCAACTAGAACACCCAGAGCTGACTCTCTGACGTAAAAAGAAAGGTTTCTTTATTGAAGCCAAGGTACTCCTCTTGCCAAGAGTGAGGGAAGAAGGTCCTGAGCTCTTTTACAAGGGGTTTATATAGGATAGAGTTTCAAGCAATGGATTATGTGTCCTGGCACTGCATGATTGGCCAGGGAGACTAAAGATGAGACAGTTGTTGAAGAAGTCAGTGTACGTGACTGTTAACAGCTTATCAGGATGTCTGTAGGGGAACTACAAGGTTCTGACAGGATAGGAGGTATCTAGAGGAACATCTGGTCTCTGTAAAAATTTTTACTGCCTGTATGCATGTATCCAGTTTTTGCCAATTCTAGGATACATGTTTTTAGCCCTATTTTTCCCTATTTTCTTAGGGTTTGAGTTCAGCCCCCAGTCACCAGTTGTCTCAGGGTGGTGGTTTTCCAAGATGGCACTGGTTCTGCTCCTTCAGCTCTACATGTGGAGCAAAGTGCCAGGGTGCCCTAAAAAGTGCTACATTTTGCACAATAGAGAAACTTACACAGAGGAAGGCATGGAATTAGTTTCCACTTGTTCCATGGCCATTCTTCTCCCACATCACAGAGGCAGAGGAATGACCTCAAGCGGTAGTAAACTTGGTCTCTCTGTTTATGAAGCTAGATTTATTAGTTTTGGTTTTCTAATATTTGTTTAATGTTAGGTGAATAAGTATATACACCACATGCATGCAGTGCTCCTGGAGGACACAAGAGAGTGTTGGAGTGTGTTGGAGGCCCTGGAATTGTTCTTACACATGGTTGAATGGCACCATGCAGGTGCTAGGTAACAAACCAGGGTTCTCTGGAGGGGCAGAAAACTTTCCTAACACAGAGACATCCCTCCAGTCCAAGACGGGATTTGTTGTTGCTGATGTCAATGTTTTGCTTGAGACGAGGTCTTACTATATAGCTTTGGCTCCCGAGATCACAGGCAGGCAGGGTCCTAGCCTGGCCTCTGACAGTTTTAAAGCTGATTGCAGAAGCAGAAAGAACCAGCTTCCTAAAGCCACAGATGACCATTACTTTGAATCTAAATAGGCAAGTGTCAAAATCATCCAAGACCAAGAACCAATGGCTCATCCTTCCAGACCAGGAATTGCCAGTGTTGTGCCCAGAGTCCAGATCCCCAAAAAGACCACCAAGAGACTGGTCTGCTGCAATAGCAAGGAGTCGCTTTATTAACAAGCTAGCTTGAGTTACATCATCAGTCCGATGCAGCAGTGGAATGGGAGTGACCCTGAGCAGCAGGAAGCAAGGGTTTTTGTTTGGATAGGGCTCTAGGAGCTTCAGAATTTTGGGGTTACAATCCTGGGATTGGTCCAAGATCAGGCTAGGGGTACCTATTATGAATTCATTGGCTGCTTTCAATTCTAGGGATGTTTCAACATTTGGCAGTGATTGTTAAGGTTTATCTATATTAGCAGATCAGCAGGTATACCTGGAGACTATGTGTTTCTTTCCCAGGAAGGGAATGTTTGGAATGTCAGATATTTCCCCTTAGGTGCTGGCTCCTCCCTGGATGGTGTCTGCTTCCGGGTGCCATCCAGTGCTGCCAGTAAGATCCTGCTGTCAGGCTTTCATTAAGTCTGTCGTGGCAGTTGTGTGGTCATGCTGCTCTGGGCCCCACAGCCAGGAGTGTCTGAGAAAGTCTGCCAAGATCCCTTAGAGGTTTTTTTCAATTTTTGTCAGATGCCAAAATGTTTCATAAGTCTGTTTAAAAAAAAAAAAAAATGGGGAGGAAGAGAAATTTTTCCTGTCTCTACACCCTACCTAAATCCAACAGTGACTGTTTACGTGCTGGTAGAACTTGGTAGCAAGCTAGATGCCTACCAGATCTAATCTGGTGCTAAAGGTCTGGAGGATTCTCAACTGGTTGCTGCTTTCCTGTCTTTGCTGGATCATGAAGATGCTGGGGTTTAATGTTTATGAGAAGAGCTGTAGGCAGCTGCTACAGAACCTGTCACATTCACCAACCAGTAGACAACAAAGGCCAGCAAGCAGACTGCTCTATGTCTGGGACCCCTTTTCCCGAAGGTGCTATCTGTAGTGGGATTATGTTGTTGCATTGTAAGTAATTGTCCCACCTGCTGGTTTAATAAAAATGCTAATTGACTGAAGACCGACAAGAAGTGTGAGTGAGACTACCAGACTAAGAAAACTCTGGGAACAGGAAGAACAAAGCAGAGATGCCACAGAGATGTCAGGAGACGCAGAGGAAAGAAGCTGAAATGCTGATGAGGAAAGGAACCGAGCTACAGGGCTGAACAAGATAGGAATCAAGGGTTGAGTTAACATGAAGGAGTTAGCAAGTTATATGCCTGGGCCCTAGGTCAAAGAGCATAAAAATCATAAGTGTCTGTGTGATTCTGTGGGACTGTGGGGCCAGAAACGTATTACTACAGCTGTTTACTCTGGAAGAGCCTTCTCCCTTTCCTTCCTAGAAAATGCCTCCCAGAGGCGTATCTCTCAGTTGATTCCAGACCCACCCTCATCAACAATCTAACAAATCCTCACATTAACCTTGGTGAAGTACTTTGCATGAGTTCCTATGTTTAAGAAGGCTTTACCTGGGCTCATCTGGTGCTATTTGCGTTTAGGGTAGGGTTCTCTGAAAAGGTGTGATTGGAATAAGACAGGTTAATAATATATTTGGACACTTGATCTGGAGATGGTAGTGCTGTCTGGGAAGGTTATGGGACCTTTAGGAAGTGGAGATTTGCTGGGGGGGTATGACACTGGGGTGATATTTAGGGATTTATAGCCTGTCTTATTTCCTGTTTTCTCTCTGTTTACTGTGTGTGCATGACACAGGATCAGCCTGTTTCCTGAATGACTTCATGCTTCCCTGGTTATTATGCTGCCACACCTAGCAACCAACAAACAGGCAAAATACCACATCTTAGGATGTTTTGAAAAAGAAAGTTCTTTACAGCATCTCATGTGCTATTTACTGTAAAGATGATTGTTGGCCTTTTTTGGTTCCTGAGTTAGTGATGGCAGTTGCATCTTGGCTGTGCCTGCTTCCATACTCTACATGCCTGTCCTTTCTCTATACCGGCATAAAGGAAATTAGAATTTGAGTAGGGCCATGGTCATCGTTGTAAGATTCCAGGCCCTTTGTAATTGGACCTGACATCCATGTTCCTTCTGTAATTTATTCAAGTCAGACAGTTTCATATATGGAAGATACCATATAATATTTTTTGAGACTTTACATTTATTTGTGTGTGTTAAGATTTATTTTCTCTGTTATGTGACTGTCTGATGCTCTGTCATGTGTGCCATGTTTGTATAGGTGCCTGAGGAGGCCAGAAGAAACGAAGTTACAGTGGTTTTGCTAGGAATTGAACTCAGGTCCTCTGGAAGAGCATGCACTCTTAATCACTGAGTAATCTCTACAGCATCTATATATGTGTGTGTGTGACACATGTGTGTGGGTGGTGGTGGAGGCCAAAGGAGAGTGTTGTATGCCAGGAGCTAGAGCTACAGGAGGTTTTGAGTCACCTGACTTGGATGCTGAAAATCCAGCTGCTATCTTCAGCTAAAGCAGCAAGTGCTCTTCATCTTTGAGCATCCTCTCCAGCCCTGGACATATATATTTTTATACGTTAGTGTCTCAACTCTACCCCTCCCAGTAAGCGAGCCTTTGCATACTTTTCCACTTGCTTAGATGCGTTTTGCTTGCTTGCTCCTTGGTTCTTTCCAGTTGTGGGGATCAAATAAGGATGGAATTCCCTTACTGAGCTGATCTCCTCAACACTCGATTTTTTAAGACAGATCCGCCCTTAACTCAGACTGACCCAGGTCACCCTCAGACTGAAAGTCCCCCCAGCTCTGCCTCTTAAGTGCTGGGATTACAGTTATGTATCAATACACCCAGCTCTAAAATGTTCTTTAAGACCTAGAACAAGGGGAAGAGGTGGCTCAGCGGTTAACAGCATTTCCTGCTCTTCCAGAGGACTGGATTGTGGGAGCCCACAGTAACTCCATCAGGTGGCTTGATTCCATTTTGATTTAAGATCAGAGAGTTCAAGCTTGTTCTGTTTCTCAAGGCTATGTATACAACAGGATGTTTGGTCAAAGGAGCAGACACGTTTTGGTCCTCAAAGACAAATAACAGGACGTTAGGCCACTGGAGTGGTTACTAGGTGTTTTGAGAATTAAGGAGGTATTTATACTTATTTGTTCCTTGAACCAATGGTAAGGAAGTCTTTTGCACCCCCACCTTCAGTTGTTTAGAAGAAGGTGATAAGAAATAAACCCGGGCTACTGCAGTACTGAGAGCCCTGCCAAGCCCATCTTCTGTCTCTGTCTGTGGTTGTCTTTTTTTCTCAATGCTCACTCCCCTATTTGGATGTTGTTCGACAAGTCAGGCAGGACCTGGCACCTGACCTGAGTTCAACTCCCAGAACACATATTAGCCAGCTCACAACTGTCTGCAACTCCAGCTCTAGGGGATCTGACACCTTTATCTGGCCTCTCATGAAGACATACACATGTATACATAACTTTATTTTAAAGATAGAATAAATGAGAACTCCTCTCTGAAAACTTCTTTAAACGAAAAGCAGAAATAACTTAATTTCTTATATTCCACATTCTTTTCATAAACAAATAATGTTTGAGCACATTCATGAGAAAGTCTTTCCATTTTCATGAAATTTAGAATTGAGATGGTAGCCAGGCAGTGGTGTCCTACACCTTTAATCCTAGTACTTGGGAGGCAGAGGCAGGTGGATCTCTGTGAGTTAGAGGCCAGCCTGGTCTACAGAGTGAGTTCCAGGACAGCCTGGTTACACAGATATAAGAAATCTTATCTCAAAAAACAAAACAAACAAACAAAAAAGAATGTAGAGGTCAATAATTTTGTCTTTTTCTAAGACTAATTTTTATTTTGAATTATGTATATATGTGTGTTTGTGTGTGTATGTATGTGAATGTAAGTGCAGATGATGTGTATATAGGTATGTGAATGTGAATGCAGATGATGTGTGTGTGTGTAGGTATGTGAATGTGAGTGCAGATGATGTGTGTGTGTGTAGGTATGTGAATGTAAGTGCAGATGATGTGTGTGTGTGTAGGTATGTGAATGAGAGTGCAGACGATGTGTGTGTATGTATGTATAGGTATGTGAATGTGAGTGATTGCTGTAGGCAGTCATTGGATCTACCCAATGTGGGAGCTGAGAACCCAACTTCAATCCTTTAAGAGAGTAACAAGAGCTCTTAACCACTGAGCCAACTTTCCAGCCTGAAAACACAGAATAGTGGGTAGATCTCTGGAAGGGCAGCATGTTCTCTTGACCATTGAGCCATGTCTTCAGCCTAATTGATATATTAAAGCCCAATGATCATTTTATCTCCCACCCATCATCATAACATCCAGAGTGTTTGAACTTGTGTATGTTTGTCTGGAATAGGATCTGCTAAAATATCCCTAAATTGACCTTTAGGAATATCTATGTACATCCTTTATAAAGTTAAAGGCTGACTACACGTTCAATAAAAGTTTTAAAATATTTATGCAAAGCAATATTAGGAATACTATTAATATAATTAATAATATTAAAAGAGGCCTGAGGGTATAACTTCATTGGTAGAGTACATGCCTACCATGCATAAAGTTCTAGGTTTGAGGCTGATTGATTTGTAAACTAAATGTGATAATATGTATCTGTAATTTGGATCTTTGGAAGGAATCAGAAGTTTTAAAAAAATTTTAAAACAGAAATGCCTATTGAAAAATATGCAGTTTGGGGGCTGGAGAGATGGCTCAGCAGTTAAGAGTGCCGTCTGCTCTTCCAGAGGACCCGGGTTCGATTCCCAGCACCCACATGGCAGCTAACAACTGTCTGTAGTTCCAGTTCCAGGCAAAACACCAAGGCAAATAAATAAATAAATAAAGTTTAAAAAAAGAAAAATATGCAGTTTATGAATTTATTTTATCTATTTTATTTTAAAACAGGGTCTCACTGAGTATCCCCTAGCTGGCTTGGAACTCACTATGTAGACCAGGTAGGCTTTGAACTCACAGAGATCCACTTACCTCTGCTTTTTGAGTACAGGATTAAAGATGTGAGCCACCACATCCAAAAGCCCAAGAAAATTTATTAAAACAGAAATCTGTTCTATACTTAAGTGGGCAATATGGAAAACTTATAGAGGGCTTAATGATTTGGAGAAATACATGAACCTGTGGATAAGGAGGAATAAATACAATTTCCACACTGGTAAGAAAAAATAATTACATAGAGGCCAGTTTACAAGAAACATGAGGATACTGTGGAGAAGTGTTAAGAAAGAACTTCCCTGGGCTTATATGTTGTAAGCAGGTTTGTAAGTTCATCTTACAATGGCCTGTGTTAGAGCAAATGATTATAACACAACCAAATTTGCATTTGAAAGTATCATTTAGAGGCCAGGTGGTGGTGTACACCTTTAATCCCAGTACTTGTGAGGCAGAGGCAGGAAGATCTCTATGAGTTCAAGGCCAGCCTGGTCTACAGAGTGAGTTCTAGGACAACCAAGGCTACATACAGCTACACTACACAAAGAGATCCTGTAAAAAGGAAGAAAGGAGGGAGGGAGGGAAGGAAGGAGAGAGGGAGACAGGAAGGGAGAGAGATTACTTAGATTGCTGTAGAATTGAAGAAAACTGGATAGATTTAGGGCTGACTAGGCAGTAAATACAAGGGAGATTGAACACAATAATGAAGTGGTCAGATTATGTACAGAGGTAAAAATGAAAGGTTAGAGAAAAGGGATGAGGAAATGACAAATTTAGTCTTGAGCATATTGCATTGGAGATATCCCCATGGAGTTAGGTTGACAATGAACTTGTGAGTCTGGAGATCTCACCCACCAATATGCAGTTATTAAAATTGTTATAAATGAAAATTCCTAGAGAGAGCATAAAGTCAGAAGAAAAAATCCTTGAGACAGCATTATTTACCAACACACAGAGGGGAAAAACAGGGACTGGAAAGATCGCCAGGTGGGTTAAGTACTTGCTAGGTAAGTATGAGAACCTGAACTTGAACAAAAGTAGGGTATGCAGTTAGTTCTAGGACAGCCTGGGCTACACAGAGAAACCCTGTCTCAAAAAACTAAACAAACAAATAAAGAAGCAGGCTGCAACCACACACATCTGTATCCCTGTGCTCCAGGAGGTGATGGGAGGTGGAGTACTAGTGTGCACATTGGCCCGAAACAAAGAGACCCTCTCCAACAACTTTGAAGGCAAGAAACAACGCCCAAATTGTCCTCTGACCTCCCTGTATGTGCCATGACATGTATACATCTGCACTCACAGTCAGAAACATATGTGCATGCATCACATACACACATACATGCACGCAAATCATAATCATGTACTCATAAATACACATGCACACAAAAACAAGAACAAAAGAAAACAACTGGAAATAAGAAAATCTGACAGGGGGCTGGAGAGATGGCTCAGCAGTTCAGAGCATTGTCTGCTCTTCCAGAGGACCCGAGTTTGATTCCCAGCACCCACATGGCAGCTAACAACTGTCTGTAGTTCCAGTTCCAGGCAAACACCAAGGCAAATAAATAAATAAATCAAGTTTAAAAAAAAGAAAATCTGACAAAGGAGAACAAAGACAGGAGTATCTCACTGGGGTCTATTTTATGTCTTCTTAATGGTTAGTATGGGGGCGTGTAGAGGGGTAATGTGTATGGCATGAGGTATATGTGTGTGGTGTGTATGTGGTACATGCATCCCCATGAAGAAGCAAAGCAGGATGTTGACTATCTTCAATTGCTGTCCTCCTTATGACCCTGAGATAGAGTCTCTCACAGAATTGGAAGCTCACCACTCTCATTAGGCTGGCTAGCCAGTGAACTCTTGGGATCTATCTCCCTCATCCCCCAAGGCTGGAATTGCAGGTACTCACAGGTATGCTGGATTTATACATAGGTGCTAGGGGTTTGAACTCAGATCCTCATGGGTGCAAAACAAATGCATTAACCCACAGTCATCTTCCCTGCCATCATCATCATTATCATTATTATTCATGGGGGTCTCATGTATCCCAGGCTGGCCTCAAACTCTGTGTAGGCAAAAATAACCTTAAACTTCGGATTCCTTCCAAAGATCGGGATTACAGATACACATTATCACATTTAGTTTACAGATCAATCAGGTTCAAACCTAGAACTTTATGCATGCTAGGCAAGTACTCTGCCAATTAAGTTATATCCTCAGGCCTCTTTTAATATTATTAGTTATATTAATAATATTCCTAATATTATTGCTTTGCATAAATATTTTAAAACTTATTGAAAGTATAGTCAGTCTTTAACTTTTAAATAAAGGATGTACATAGATATTCCTAAAGGTCAATTTAGGGATATTTTAGCAGATCCTATTCCAGACAAACACACACATGTTCAAATACTCTGTATGTTATGATGATGGGTAGGAGATAAAAAGATCATTGGGCTTTAATATATCAAAGAGTGTGAACTGGGCTGGAGACATGGCTCAATGGTCAAGAGTGCATGCTGCTCTTCCAGAGAATCTACCCACTATCACCTCTGTAGGCACTTGCACTCAGGTGTGTGATACAACCTAGGGGGTTTTGATTGGGTTCATTTTCTCTGTCAGTCAAAGAATTATAAGACAGGAAACAATCTCTCAAGCAGAACACGTAGCAGCAGAGAAATCTCAAACCATTACAATTGGAGCAGACAGATTCATTTGAAGAAAGTTATTTATTGGGGGGTGAGAGCACCCACACGCTGCAGACACACAGAGAAAAAGGCCCTTTGCAAAACAGAGAGGGTGCTCAGGAAGCAAAAAAACAAAAACAAAAATGAAACAAAAGCAATCAAGCAACAACAAAACCAAAACCAGTCTCTTCCCTCCCCTAACTTAAAGCTGATCAGTTTGAAGAAGGAATAGTTGATTGGCCCATAACTGTTGTGTAACAGTCCATCAGCTGAGGACCTGTGGACCAAAGAAGAAAAGCCTTGTAGGCCTTTGGTTTAAGCTGTCAGGCTTTTGTCTCAGACCACAGTGAGAAAGAAGTCAGCCATCTTGGAAGTTAGCTGGCTTTATTACCCAGCCATGGCTCCTCTCTCTGCTTACCAGATGTACATACTCCATTTCCCCTACATAATGAAAATAAAAAAAAAATAGAGTCGCCATCTGTCCCCCAAAGAAGAAGCATGTAGGAATCCAGAATATGTTGCTTGGGAAAAGAGTTTCTGCTTTTGTCTCCACAGAAGATCAAAACCTGTAGATTGGTTCTAGGCAAATGTGGTTCCATCTACCAAGGCCACCTGAATGAACATTCTCAGCTTCCAAGAAGCCAGTTGAGATGATCCAGCTTCAAAACCCCATCAGATGGTCATCGTCCTTTGACAGCAGGAAGTAGTAAAAGAAAGAACTTCGTCCAAATTCCCAAAAATATTACTTATTAATGCTTGTTTTCATTATA
>PVIH01016475.1:0-45458 GCA_004025045.1 Sigmodon hispidus
CATTAGAATCAAAATTTCTGAAAATTCTAATAACCATTAAAATATGGAGAGATGTGTGTTTATGACTATAAGAAACAGTATTGTTAAAATGCCCAAATAGTGCAAAGTAATTTATACATTCAATGTAATCTATATTGATATGCCAATGCATTCTTCATAGAACAGGAAAGATAATATTCTAAATTTTAAATGGAAACAAAAGTGACCAGAAGAGCCAAAAATATTATAAATGAACAAAATAAGAAGACATATACAATCTGAATTTCAAAAGTATTACAAAGCAATAGTAATCAAAATATCATAGTATTGGTATAAAATAGATACATATGATGAACAGAACAGAATAGAGAGGTTATAAACTGCTCACTGACTTTTAACAAAGGTACTGAGAATGTTCATTGTAGAAAAGATAGCAATTATATAAATTGTTCAAGTAAAAGTGAATATTTACATGTATAAGAATTAGATGTATTTCCCTAAAAGTAATTCAACATGAAGGACTTAAATATGTATTGAAATTATTAAATAAAGTATAATAACAACAAAACTACTAAATACAATAACAACTAACTTCATTTAAAAAGTGGGAAATTTAAAATAGATATTTTAGAAGACATACAGATTGCCAACAAGAGAAGTTAATTAAAAATATTGAAGATTACTGTTGTGAGATTATGTTTCTGTATACTGTAAATATTTGTCATAGTAAATATTGGTTTAATAAACTACTGGTCAATTATCTAGACAGGTACTATAGGTGAGGCAAGAATTCTGGGAAATAGAAAAGCAGAGCAGAAGACAGTGTGACACAGAAGAAGTGGAATGAAAATGTTGCACTGAACAAAAAGGTACCAAGCCATGTGGCTAAACATAAATAAGAAATATGGTTTAACTTAAAGTGTAAGAGTTCACAAATAATAGGCCTGATCCATAGACCTAACAGCTTGTAATTAATATAAGTCTCTGTGTGATTATTTGGGACTGCTGGTCAGGACTTTAGGGCTAAGCCAGATTAGAAACTTCCTACTACAGATTATTAAGATTGTCCCAGTAAGAATGGCTATTATCAGAAACACTTAGAATAATAAGGGGTTGTGAAGATATATAGGAAAGGAAATCTGTTATATATCATTGGTAGAAACTTAAACTAGTATAGTTATGAAAAACTATGGAGGTTTATCAAAAATGGAAAATCAAGTTAACACATGACTCACCATTTCCACAACTAGGCATATAGCCAAAGTAAAATAAAACATGTGAGATACATAAACACTCCCATGTTCATTGCAGCATTATTCACAACAGCTAAGATATGTAAATGACTCATACATTCAGAAAACTGATGCATGAATAAAGAAATGTGCTACATGTATACAATGAAATATGCAGGTGTTAAACATCATTTGCAATAGCATAGATTGAACAAGAGATCATTTTAAATGAAATAATCCAAACACAAAAAAATAAGTACTGCATAATCTCACCAGTATGTAGACAAAATGGTTGATTTTATAGAAGTCTAGAGTAAAAATAGTCAAGCTGGGGAGGTGGTGCATTAGGTAAAAGCACTCGCCTGCCAGCTTCAGGACCTGAGTTCTACTCCCAGAATTACAAGGTGACTTTCATTCTCAAGGAAATATGGCAAGATTAGTGGTAGACACAGTGGAATAAGCCAGAAGCTCACAGACCAGCTAGTCTGGAGGAGCTGAACATTGTTAGAAATCATCCCCAAAAAGTTGTCCTCTGCTTGATGCAGAGATCCACATCTAAGTACTGGGCAAAGTTCCCAGTCCAGTCAAAGACAGGGAAGATGGATTATATGAGCAAAGGGGTCAAGATCATGATGGGGAAACCCACAGAGACAGCTGCCCGGAGCTACTTGAAGCTCACTGACTCTAGATTGACAGCTGGGGAACCTGCATGGGACTGCACTAGGTCCTCCAAATATGGATGACAGCCGTGTGGCTTTGACAGTTTGTGGGGCTTCTGACAGTGGGACCAGAATTCATCCCAAGTACATGAACTGGCTTTTTGAGTCTATTCCCTATAGAGGGATGCCTTACTCAGATTTGATACTTGGGGAGGGGCTGGGTCTTGCCTCAACTTTATATGCCAGACTTTGTTGACTTCCCATGAGTGGCCTTATCCTCTTTGAGGAACGAATAGGGGTCGGGGGAAGCTGGAGGTGATTGGGAGGCAGGGAGGAAAGGGGAACTGTGGTTTGTCTTTAAAGAAAACTTTGAAATAAAAAATGCATAGAAAAAAGTGGTCCTCTCTTCTCCACACATAACCAGTGTACAATCTCTCTATAGCTCTCTCTCTTATACATACAATAAATAAAAAAATAAATAAATAAACACATAAAATGGAATTTTTTTTAAAAGTGTATAATATCAGTTTGCTAGAGGCAAAACTAATCAGTAAGATTGTATATTAACGTACAGTGAAGATAAAGGCATATGTATATACATTTTTGTATTTTTAAGCTATATAAACCAACTTTTAAAAATAATTTATTTATTTTTATTTATGTGCATTGGTGTTCTATCTTTGTGTGGGTGTCAGGTCCCTGGGAATTGGAGTTACAGTCAGTTGTGAGCTGCCATGTGGGTACTGGGAATTGAACCCAGGTTCTATGGAAGAGTAGTCTGTGCTGTGCTCTAAACCACTGTGCCATCTCTCCAGACTCTATAAAACACGTTTTTAAGTAAATAGCCCAATACTCCAAATTTATATGTATTGTAACTCTGACAGGGGTGTTTTTAAAAAGCCAAATACTTGGTTGCTCGCAAACATGAATTACAACTAAATTTTAACCTCTCTCAATTCTGGGAAGATTGTAATATAAGTGAATCTATGACTCCAAAATAATTCAAGCTTGCTTATGTAATTATAAAACAGACTGACATTATCATTGTCCTTTGTCCTGCACACTCTCCAATCCCTTACAATGCATTAGGTCAAACTCCCTTGTGGCCTGATGCAATACTGTTGAAAAAAATCCACAAAATCACTTATTCCATACAAAGTTTACACATTCTTGTAAATCCTTTCCATCATGTCAAAGCTTTCAAATTAACAAGGCTCTCATTACTGTGATAGCAGAGTTTCTCATTTCATAGGGTGAAGACTCTTAGTGATTTTAATGTGAGAGTTGTGGGCCATGAGGGAGAGCTTCAGCCTGCCTTCCTGACACAGGCAGGAAAAAAATGGAGGTCAGATCTGCATGTAACAGGTTGGGAGAAAGTTCTAGACAGTTGAATAAAAGGTAAGTAGTATAGACTGATTATTGGGAAGAAGGCCCTGTGTGCTTGGAAAGAACAATTTAACCTCTTAATTTGGATACAGGTCTGTAAAACTACACTGGCAAAAGAAAAAATGCTGATTTTAAAGCACCTGGGATGCCATTATTAGAATCCCTGCTTTGATGAACTGCCAGGAAGTATGCATTGATTTTTTTTCCTGAGAACAATCATTCTGAATTTAAAATTTTAACAAACTGTTCCTTAAAACTCCTCTACTGATAGCAAAAGCTAAGGATATTTCTTCTCCTCTGAACATGGTGCAGTAATTAAAACCAGCAGCTATTTCAGGAGTCTTCTGTAATAGATATGACCCAAACACAATGCTGTTTATGTATAAATTCCAAGCATTTCTCATCTTAACTAAAATGGAATGAGGAATGCAAATCTATAGCTTCAGCAAATTCTCTCTGTTGAACAGTGTTTAATCACTGTCAGATTACATTGCAATTTCATGAAATGGGCTTTGGTGTCATTTTGAAAAATTAGGAAAGAGTATTGCAACTGGAATGAAATACAGAAAATATTACATAACCTCAAGTGAGATATTAATCTCCATCCAGATGGTTACTGTATTTGCGTTATCAGAAAACAAGGCCATACATAGTTTCTTAATAAACCAAATTTTGATAGCACTAAATAAGCCAGTAATGAGGTCATTTAAATTTCGGGTCTATTCACAGGAAGGAATTAATGATGCAGTTTGGAAGTCTTACATGAGACAGACTTAGCTTGGAGAGGAAACCAGGAGTATAAATTAGACATGATGCTTTTTGGTGTCCTGTTTAATGAGGAACCAAAAGAATAACAGCTCTAATAAGATACAGAGTGTTTCTTTTATAAAGACAAATACCTTATAAATTATACAAATATTCATATGAACATCGGCAAACTCCTATACATACACATTGTGGTGATTTGAATGAGAATGGCCCCCGTAGTCTCATGTGTTTGAATGTTTGGTTCATAATTGGTGGAACTGTTTGCAAATATTAGGAGCTATGGGCTCACTATAGAAACTATGTCATTGGGGGTGGGATTTGAGGTTTCAAAGCACACACTATTCTCAGTTGGTTTTCTCTCTACCTCATGGTTGTTGTCTCAACATATAAGCTAGTGCTCCAGTACCATGCTGCCATACTCCCCACCATGATAGTCATGGGCTAGCACTCTAAAACCATAAGCTTCCAATGATCTATTTTATGAGTTTATAAGCTAAGACACTCATATAATGTAGATATATACACAACCCCACAACCAAGGTATTAACCTTACTCTTCTATATGTTGCATCGAAATTGCTATTTCTTCCATCCTTTCTTGTTGCTATTAACCCATAATTTGCTCTTATTTCTCACAATGTTTCTATTAAATGGATTACTGACAGCATTAAATTGTTTGCCAAAATCACAGGAAGTACTTCTCAATGCTCGGTGGTTTACTTTCCAGACAGCCTGAGCCTTCAAGGGGGCAAAAAAGCAGATCAATTTTAATTTATTAAGATGTGTAGGGATTTGTATTTGGTTTTCTTTTAGGAGCTAATATGGACCATGTGAGTTAACATATTCAAGTCATTTGGTATAACTATTAGTTAAATATCAGTTTTAATACCAGTAGGTTTAATAATGATTTTTAATAAAACAAACAACTAAAGGAAATTATCTGTGGGATAAACATGTTTAATACATCAGCAATGTGGCTATATCATGAAGATCAAAAATCATGACATGTAAAAGAATGATTGAAGTAACAAAAGATATTTAATCTAGAGAAAAAAATCCCTTGGGAAATACATGATAGCTTACTGTTAAGTACTGAAAAGGGCACTCACAGGGAAGAATGACTAGATCCTTTAATACCCACTAGGAAAATTAATAGAGGTATACTCTTGACTTGATAGAAAGGAAGGTTTTTTTCCCTTTTGGTTTTTATGAGATAGCCCAGACTGAATGCAAAACTGTGATCCTCCTGTCTCTGCCTCCCAAGAGCTAGGTTTATGGGTGTGCACCATTTTACCCAGCTTCAAAAATTTAAAACACTACTATCTAGGAGGGTTCAAGTAGTGTCAAATGATCTATGATTGGGAATATTTCATAAACAGAAGCAAGTTAAGAGCTGGCTGCTATCCTACTGGTAGGGAAGTTAAGGTGTTCCTCAGCTGAAGCATTATAAGAAGCTTCAGTACAATAAATTGTCACCCACTCATTGGCTTGTGTGTTGGTTATTCTAAAGGGAAAGATTGGAAGGCAGTAATATCAAATTAAGGAAATTGGCAGGGGCTTTCATGAAGATATAATTTCTGACTCTCCAAACATACACTCACAAGAGGTCTCAAAAACACCCAGTTTACTTAGCTTTACCACCTTCATAATACGCTCAATGTGAGCAATTTGATTCCCAAGCATAGGTCAGGCCTTAGTGTTTCTTGTGAGTCACAGTTTTAGTCATATGGACTATTGTGGGGGGGGAGCCCCCGCTACCTGCTGGGAGCTGTGACCAGTACTTGGAAAAAATTCCAGATGTGTGTGTCGTTATTTATGTGCTTATGTGATTAATTCTCCATATAAGAGGAAAATAAGGAGGCTAGAGAGATGGCTCAGAGGTTAAGAGCACCGACTGTTCTTCCAGAGGTCCTGAGTTCAATTCCCAGCACCCACGTGGTGGCTCACAACCATCTGTGATGACATCTGATGTCCCCTTCTGTATACTGTATACATAATAAATAAATAAATCTTTAAAAAGAGAAAAATAATATAAAAATAAGCTGTGTACATGATATTGGAAGGATATATAGAAAAGAAAAGGCAGAAAGAGAAGTTAGAGGTGAAAAGAAATAAGAAGGAACAGTGTAAGGGAGAAAAAGGGAAATAGTGAAGAAAAGGAGAGCTGAAAGATATGGATGCATTTGTGCACATACATCTGTATGTGGTAAGACTACAGATCACAGATGTCTTCTCTCTTGTGGTTTGTCCTGCCTTTCTTGAACAATGCTACTTATCCAAAAAACATTTTTGTTCTCATCTGGAGAGACTTATACAGACTAGGCTCACCTGCTGGGCTGTGTATTATGAGAAAATAACCTTTGGGTAGTGTTCTTGATAACAAGGTTCTTCAGTAATAATTTAATGAGCATGCATTTCCTTTTTTATATGTTTTTGATTTGTATGCTTGGTTTGTAACATGATCCCAGACATGGATTCAAAGTAGGAAAAGAAATTTAAAGGTCATTGATAATAAAGCAGTTTTTGCTCCCTAAAAGTTTTATTAGCATATATTAATTATGTATAATGGGTTTCATAGTGCTATTTTCATATATGATATAACATTTTAATTCACATTCATCTTTTATTTTTTCTTTCTAGTTCCCATCTGCTGCCCACTGGTTGATCCCTTTCTGCTCTCAAACTAGTCCCCTCTCTAAATTCTTTGTTTTCCCTTAGTGACCCAATGGGTTTAATTGGAAGTCCTTACAGAATCAAGGGTAGTGGATTATTTAGAGGAACATAGACAACTTGCAGTGGCTATGCTACTGAAAATATCTTGCCTGTCCCTCCCCTAGAAGTTCATTTAATTCATCAGCAGGAGATGGAGCTATTTGCAACACTCTTCCTTCTATGGTAGAATATAAACGACCCAGTTTTGTGAAAAACTTACAGATAATCACAGCTTTGAAGAGTTCATGAGTACAGGACAGTGTTGTCTTCAGAAAGTTAGTGTTTCATATTGCTCATCTTTAACTTCTGTTTTTACATTCTTCCTTTTCTTGTATTCTATTACTTTCCTTAGCTTTGGAGGGAGTTATGCAGATGTCTCACTTATGTACAAAACATTGAATACCCATAAAGTTTATTTTTATTGGAACACAAAAATATGTGTTTACACAGATATTTGAAAATATTCACACAAATAATAATTGGGTTTTCTTTGGTTTCCACAAGAAAAAATTACTATGTATTTTTTGATAGAATATATGTGTATACATGGAATATATACATTATAGAAATCTCTGTGGTCTCTTAAAGAAATACTTTATTGGGCTTTGTGTCATAGACATACGCTTAAGCTAGAAAGACTAAGAGGCTGCTAAAAGTAAAAATAAATGCATGCATAGTAATACAAATGAAAAAATGGCTACTATTTCAAGAAAAACTATAAAGATTGTGCAAAAATTACACAATTGTTAAATAAATATTTAAGAACCAGTGCATAGGCAAAAGATAAACAGTCTAAATGAAGTAATAGGATGAAAAACTTACTTCCACATGTGAAGGGAGATTAGTATATGGATGAATACAAACATTCTGTCACACACACATTTGTTGACTATCTGTTAACCTAATTAAGAAATTAATTTGGAAGCCCTTTTTGATGGTGAAACAAGTTTCTTCAAAATCTATACCTATACAAAACAAAGAGAACATTAAGAAATAAAAACTGTCAAAGTCAATTTCTTTTCCTGAAATGTGTAAATTAATTAAAGATTTGCAACAATCTAATGAGTATTTCTTTCCGAAATGTGGCTGGCAGTAAGGACAATAGCTTTCTGCTGCTTTTATTTGGCTAAATCTTCACCTACACAGCAGCCTAGAAACAAATCTTCACTTAGCTGTGGTAGCTTAGAAACTCATAGTCTAGAAGGCAGTAAGAGAAACAGATGGACTGAAAGTAATCCAAAAGCTATATCCCCAGAGAATCATAATTATCCAACTTGTCTAAAAAGTTCCATTCTCAGGCCATAATTTCTCTGACCAGATAAGTTTTAGCCAAAGAAATAAAAGAGAAAAAAATCAGTATCAATTGTTTAACTTTATAATTATGGAAGAATTTCCAAATGTATTAACAACAACCAAAAATGGCAGGACACAGAAAAGGAAAAAATAAGATATCCACAGATGATTGTGAAATGCTTTGATTTGTTCTTGTGCATTTGGAAAGTCATTGGCCTGAGGAAGACTGTGAGCAAAAGAACATAGGAGATCTGCTAGTAGGCAAGGTTTTCGTTGTTCAATTATCAAAGTATATTAAAAATTGATTGTGGAATTGGTTGCATAGTGGTGCCAGTCATAATACAGCCATATGTTTTAATGTTTATCCATTCATTCATTTGTTATTCTTCCATTTTCATCAATGACTAATGTATTCATTTTTAACAGTTAAAGCATGGTTCTCTTTCTAGACATCAAATGATGAACAATTAGGAAATTTCACACTTTTCTATAATGAATAATGCTGCTGTAAATGCTTGTGTACAAGTTTTTGCATATACATTCTTTTACCTAAGCAGAATGAAGCAGATGAATATAATTCCATTAATATTTCAAAACTAAATGTCTGTTAGAAAGTATTGTTTAAAAAATATATACCAGGACTTGGGTATTAACGTTTAATAGCCGAATTCCTGCCACGGTGAAATATTTAAGCAGGCCTAGTTACTCTTACTATATAACATACATAATGTATAGGAAATAAAAACAAAACACCTATTATATAAAGGACTAAAAAATTTCCAAATTTTATAACAAAATTTTTAAAAAGCTGACCCAGACATTGAAGAGTATTATATCTTGTACATATATTTTTATTTTTTATTATTTATTATGAATAAAGTCATATTTTTTATCTGTGTATATACTTGTTCAAGCTCCCTTCCCCCTCTGGCCCTTTAAGAAGAATTTTAAGTCAGATATCATAATAAAAACATTTCAAAATTAATAAGACAGCAAAATGCCAAAAATCAAATTATTAATAGTACAACTATAGAGCTGAAAGATATAATAAATTTATAAGCTTTATAAACAGAGAGTAGAACCATGATGACAGCTGTAGAGAACCCACAAACTTGAGAATAAGTGGTAGAATTCATGCAACCAAAACAATGCAAAGAAAATACATTGAATAATATTGAAAAGAATCTCAAACAATTGTGGGATAATAACAAAGGATGTAATATTTGTAGCATCCGATTTCCCTTAGAAAAGCAATGGTGCTGAAAGAACAATTCAAAAGACAAAACTAACAGCAAACATTGTGGGATAATGCTCTTGTATACTGTCAAAATTGTCACCCATATTACTTTAATAACACACTAATTAGTCAGTAGCCAGGCAAGAAGTATAGTTGGGGCAACCAGAGTAGGAGAATTCTGGGAAGAGGAAAGGCAGAGAAGCAGATGTCAACCAGATGCCGAGGAGGCAAGATGAGAATGCTGGGTTGAACAAAGGTGTCCAGCCACATGGCTAAATAAGATAAGAATTATGGGTTAATTTAAGTATAAGAGCTAGTTAGTGATATACTTGAGTTTATGGCCCAGAAGTTAATATAATATTAAGACTCCAAGCATTATTTGGTAACTGGCTGCTGGGTATTGAGAGTTTCTGGTAGGACAGAAACTTTCAACTACAAAACATTTTTACAATTCTCCACATCAAAAAGAAACCTATTCATTGGTACTTCCCCAGATGAAGAAAATAAAAATTAATTTTTAATAGGAAAAAACACCCTAAATATTGGCAAACATTAAAGCACTTTGTAGCATTAAGAGGCAAATACTAGCAACAATACGTAAATATAGATGCATGCAGCACAGAATATACTCACATGTCTTACAAATAACACAGTGATGGACTAGAAGAGTAATAAAGTTCTGTTTGACATAAAAGGCAATGAAACTTTCAAGTGGGAAAACAGAATTGTCCTAAGCAAAGATGAGACTTGTATAGTTCACTCAAATTGGTAAAAATGTTACTAACGTTGATAATAAATTAAAATTTAAATTTATACCTTACTACATAACAAAATGCATATAAAAGTTAAATAAATAGGTAAAATCCCCAAAAGTATAATGTTCAAAAAATTTTCAAGCAAACCATGAGAGCAAATAAAGGAGCTATAGAAATAAGAAATATTAAAATCAATAACAAGAAAGATAAGAATAAGTATACCACTATAATATAATACATACAGATTTCCAAAATAATCCCTCAATAATGTTTTCAATTAATTTTCAATAGAGATGTCAAGATCATGTGATGAGGGGAAGAGTGATAACTGGTGCCTTAAGTCGTGTGGTCCTAAGTACTTCCTCATAAGGCAATCTGGGTCTGCCTGGGGCTTTGATAAGGTGACCGATATCAGGGAGAGACCAGAGCCAAGGCTGCAGTAAATTAAAGCTCTTTCTCCTGGCTTTGAGGAGGGACTGAGAAAAGGGTATTTAAGGCTTTCCATTCACTTAATAAAATTGGAGTTGCTTGTTTCATTTTGTCCCTAGAGACTGTGTCATTGTCTCTAAACCATCTTGCCCCCACCCCACAAGGGGAACTATCAGGACCCTGAGCATAGAGGTGACCCCAACATCTAACCCTAAACTAGGCTTCATTCAACAATGATTGAATTCCATTTCGTAGAATGTGGAATGGTCAAAAAGAAGGGTTAGTGCCTCAGATGACTTATGTGATGTGGCATCTACATCATATAAATTATGTGAACTCTAAAACTCAGTCTTCCTGGGAAAGCCAGCTTTGTGCATGTAGAAACACAGCTAGAATTAAGGCAAAGAAACATTTACCTATACCATCAACTAATATTTAAGTAGTTTTTGCGCTGAGTTTGAGATGTAGAATAAATTGATGTGGGTTTCTGTGGCCAAGAAAATCTATTATGTAAGCTAACCAACGTAAGATATGGAGAGAAAGACAAAGGGATCGTAAAATACACTTAGGCCATTTCCCAATTTGCCAATGGATATGGATAATGTTGAAAATCTCAGTGTTTCTCCTCAAATTCAGATTATCAACTATTGAAATTCTTGCCATGATGTTCAGCTTGTATTTTCACAAGGAATATAAATCAGGTATCACCATATTGTCCTTGCAAAGTCTCTTCAAATCTGTTTTGAGTATTAAAATTACTTTTAAAATACTAATGAAAATGTACAGTACAAGGCCAAGAGTACTAAAATATAAAACACTGTACAAACGATGTTATGATTTTCACTTTTTGTTTTTTTAATAAGATGGGCAGTTGTACTACATAAGTTCTACATGACATGTAGAGCTCAATCTGGAAAACCTTCAGTTGAGAAATTTAGGCCTCTCTGATTTTAAGATTATGATTTACAAGACTGAAATTTTTACAAAAATTAATTATTCCTTTAGGATATATTGAATATAAAGTAACACAGAAACACAGGATTTTTTTTCCCTGGAAGCAAAACAGATAATACCCAATAAAAGGAAGGATGATGTCTCAGGATATGATATACATTGACAAAGCCAGGTCTTTCCCACAAAATCCTATATGGTAATCCTAAAGTGAAAAGTGTGAAAGAATTTGACACATGAAATATCAATTTTCTTTGCATAGGAATTTTTACTGTAGCTCCCAAAACCCTTGCTCCTAAGCTATCACTTATTTAGATAACTTTATTTATTTGCAAGGGATGAAAGATAGACATGTTCACTTCATAATCATTTATTGAGTCTAAAGAAGTCTATGATTTCTGATATTTATATTGTTTTTAAAAACATATCAGAAATTTAAGAATTTTTAAAGGACTGTTAAGTCTGGAAAATAGAAGAAAGCTCACTTTGGGTACTAAAATTGGTCCAAATTACTGTATGTGAACTGGTTTTTCCATTCTGTCTTTTTCCATATGCATTAAGCTTAGGCCATTATCTGATGATGCAAAGCATTTTCAATGTGATATTTAGCATAACAGAAAATAAAACTGACACAACAGGCTTTGTCAAGAATAAAGCATAGGTTTTATGTATCTTCTGTATTAAAAGGTACAATTGAAACTATAACTTTGGTAAGCATCGAATAGTGTAAAAAGTTTGTCTTTCGGCCACATGTCTGTATTTGGTGTAGTAATTATATACTTGGTAACTTAACAAAGCATCCTATGAAGATATCTGAATGTTTATTATTAGTACCAAGAATATACTTTATTCATGTATTTATTAAATGTAGCTAATAGCTAACTCCCTAAATTCATTTAAATATTTCATTTATCATGCACATAAAGACAACATTAAACTGGAATTGATGACATGAGAACTTGCAAACAATATGTGTCCAGAAATGGTTTTAACCTCTCTTTATAGATATTAAACTTGCACACATACCTCATCTTTTCACAGATGTTATTATGGATAGACTAATCTGGGAAACAAGAATGTTTATGCAATCAAAGCACAGATGTTCATGGAGAACAGTGGAAACCAGGCATGTCTAAAGCCAATGAGAACCACTGTGAAAGCTAAAAGAGATTTAAACACTGTCTTTTCATTCTCTTATTCTCTTTAACACTTTAGTGTCTGTCTTCTACACTGATACCTCCAATTTCTTGGAGATCTCATATGATAGAAAGAAGGCCAATTGTCTTCATTTAATTTTTATATTTTTAGAACATGTAATTATTTTGCTTATCTTGAAAGATTCATAAAACTAAGAGAAAGATAATTATGTCACTTTTCAATGTAAGGACAAATTTTAACATAGGCCATGAGAAAGCCATGAGAACAAGGTAAGCAGTCAAAGGATAAGGCAGTCCAAAGGACACTTATAGTATAAAACCAGTTTGTATTTCATTTTCTCTGTTTACTTTTAAAAAATATGAGTGATTATTTAAGTGCTATATTTTTATGTAAAATTTCTAAGTGACAAATCTATTAGTTAATTGGTGATGGCTTCATAGAGAAGATGACCCTAGGATAAATGGAGAGGGAAATTATTGGCATGAGGGTACTGTATGAAAGGATGCAGAGGTACAAAGAAAAGGTTGTATTGATTAATATTGATTAATTCATATGTGTAAATGAACTAATTCCATCGTTGTAATTCTAACAAAACAATAAAAATTAGGTGGAGGCACTATAGAGACAGCTCAGTGGTTGTATTGCTAAGGAAACAAATTTATTTGCCAGGCCTCACATATGACAGCTTATAACCTTCTGTAACTCCAGTACACACTCTCTCTCTCTCTCTCTCTCTCTCTCTCTCTCTCTCTTTTTCAGACACACACACACACACACACACACACACATGAACACACACTAAGTAGAAGAAGTGGGAGAGGGAGAGAGATATGCACATATACAAATAAATCTTTAAAGATATTATACAAATATAAAACTAAATCTTTAAAGATATAACAAAGCTGTGATTAATCTGTGTTATTTATCATGGGTATCTTTACAAACTTAGCAAAGTTAATTAAGCTTCCTAATTTATAAATAATAAAGGCAATATCCATTCCTTCCTTACAAAGTCATTGTAGAAAATACATAAACTAATTTATGTGATTATGCTATGTGTTGATTTACTCAAAGAGACAACATTGTTATCCAGTGGTATATAAGGTATATAAGTATCTGCTCTTGAAAAATCTGGAGAAAAACACACTCAAGATTTTATACAGTTTTTCTTCTCTACAGTTGTTCTTTACCTCAACTATATGTAATATTGTGCTTCACAAGAACTGTTGAGGGACTAAAAAAGCCTTTAAGGAAGGCAACTTTATATTTACTTCTGGTTGAATAGGTTGAACTGGTTATTGATTGGCAACCATCCAAAAGGATGGTTGAAGCAGTACCCACAATGTGCACATCACTGATGATATATCTTCTGAAAAGAAGACTTTGTTTTGGTCCAAAGGAAAAGAGACCCAGAATTTGTATGTATGGCAGAGTAATTGGAGAATGGAGTTTCAGTTATATATTATGAAGGTGATCTGTTAAAAGAATATTATAAAAATGGATGTGTTCTTAAGACTATTGTTTAGAGTAGAACATATTCTACTTCTTAGTGTCCTGTTATTTCCCTCTACATGATGATATGACATACAATTTAAAGATTTTAAAGATGCACAAACAAAACCTGGATAAATGTATACACTTACCTAATCAATTTTGTTCCCCCTTCTCTCCTCCTTTCCTCAATACTAAAACTGAAGAATTTCATATATGGGATATTAAGCTTGTACCCTGTACATAAAAATAGAATTTGTCTCCCAGCACATTTACTAGTCAAGGTCAGTTTGAAGATAGAAGAAAGTATGAAATAATGACTTATTATTGTAATTATAATATATATGAACTAGGGTGTATTTGAAACAACTTATATCCATTTAAGATTAGAAATATAGGCGCTCATCTCAAGGCCTATTTCCCAAGTAAATATTTCATTAACCAGCATCACAAACTGCATCTGTTTTTAAAATTCTTTTAAAAGACTTGTAATTTTTTTCATTTATTTTACATACCTGCCACAGTTTCTCCTTCCTCCTCTCTTCCTGTTCCTCCCCCCACCTCTCATCTATCCCACCTATCTACTCCTCCAATCAGAAAGGGTAAGGCCTTCCATAGCAGTGAACAAAATATGTCATATCACATTGAGACAGGACCGAGCTCCTCCCTTTGAATTAAAGCTGAGCAAGGCATTCCTGTATGGAAAATAAAACCTCATCTCATTGATTTATTTCAAGTTCTCTTTTCCCCCTATTTAAAATGCTTCGCTAATATTCTGATAGAAGGAAGCATCATCTAATACTACGATGTGGTGGCTACATTGACAAAGTGACATAGACAAGCCCTGAATTTTCTCCACACAGTAATATTTGCAAAGGAAGAGTGGAGTGAGGAATACAATAATTGAAAACAAATTTACAAATTTTTCCTAAAATTTCAGTGTACTCACCTTAAATTATATGTTCATGAGATTTCAAATAATACTGCCTAAAACCGTATTCTTTAATTACTAATATTTTACAGTATATATAATTATTTTAACAAACCTTGAAAGCATCTGAGAACTCGATAACCAGTTTTCAGAGAACACATTATTTTTGAACAAGAAAAACTTTTTTTAGGCCAATTTATGCTAAAATTATATCTGTAGTTGATTGTTCCCCTCCATTTGGTTCCAGCTGTACAAACCTCTTAAGCTACTCCTCCTGGCATACACAGACTTTACCAGGCATTCAAAATTCCAGTTATTTCATAGCAAAACAATGTAGCCTTCAGCTTTTGCATCACTGAAGGATGTGCAACATTACTTTAAATGACATGTTTTTGACAAAGTCACTTGGGCAAAAGACAGAATAAATCTCTTTGTATAAATTATGGCATCCCTATTGAAGGAAAATAAAAATACATTGTACTACATTCATACCTAAAGCTATGCAGCACAAGTATGAGAATGTTTCTCCATAAAATCTAGCATGTGGTTAAAATGATATCATCAATCACAACTAATTTACCAAACATACAATTGTAGGAGAAAAAGAAAAAAGGAAATTCTGTTGGGCAGATCATATGTAACTAGATCTAACATCCACATATTTTACTATATGAAGTGACAAAAGATTTTTAAGATCTAAGGCACAGATAATTTAAACTTGAATTTATTTTCCAAGGGGCCATCACTTCATGTTGACATTAGGGTGAGTGCTTTCTGGGTCAGTAAATGAATTTATTTTGAAAGTTAAAACTCCATGATCATATATATATATATATATATATATATATATACACACACACACACACACACACACACACACATAACAGTGCATGTTTTGATTTAATTGTGAAAGACATTCACTCAGGCTGTCTTTTTGTTTCTGTATGCACAAATAGTTGTCAACAAAGAAACATACCTGACAGTTCTTGTTTCTAAAACCCCAAACCGTCTCTTAAGTCATGTTTAATTTAGTAGTCAGCTAAGGTCACCAGATGTTTTTCATTACCCAAGATAATCTTGGATTTCAACTTTCCTATTCCATCTTCATTGATACTTTCTGTCCTCACTGAGCCTGGCCTCTTTCCAGGCATACATAACACCACTCTGAGCCAGAGCAATTATCTATCCAGTGCGGTGCGATTTTAGTTCTGACCTGAACTAAAATGTTTTACAGAAGAAATGGGTCGTGTTACCTGTAGGATGCAATGTAAAATGGTCAGTAAGATCACTTCCTATTTATTCCCTTACTCCACTTTTTCATGTTCATCAAGAGATAAATTTCTGAGACTAGGGCTATGAGCATTTTCACTGAGTCATTACAGTGAGATTAATAGGAATCACGGTAGACTCCATGTAAGAACAATGCCCAAACCACTCATACACAGAGAAATTAGGAATGTGGTTGGGCTTTTAGTCTCAGAAACACAGGAGTTAATTAGAATATGAAGAAAAGCAGATGCAGCTAAAAAAGAAGTGAGATCATAAACAGACAAAAGCTAGGTCAACAGCGAAGCCAAGAACATAGTCACAATAGGTAGAATACAGAGTCTCAAATGGCAAAAGCATCAACACAGAAAAGGAAAGTTTCTAAGAAGAGGAAGAATACTCTGCATGAACTTTCTTATGACCAGTTATTTGTCTTCTCTTTGTGCTTATGAGGACCATTGGGACTGGAGGCATACAACATAGATATCCTGTAATGCTGTTATTCTAATATATTTAAACAAAATAAAAAAAAAACCCTTCAATTTTCAAAGACTGGCATTCACCAGAAATGAGTACATTTAACAGAAGCAAAGTGAAAAATAAGACAAGCTCAATCAAAGTGTCTTCACAAATGGGGATTTTATATTTCTGTGACTCTTTTGCTCCAGCAACCAATACATAAGATGCCAATAGATACTTTATTTTTAACCTTGTCCTAAAGTTATCCCTGTACAGGGACTTCAACCGGTTATCACTTGGAGTTGTTAAGCTTGTCCACATATTTTTTTTTGTCCTAATTCCTTCCTGATTTAAAATCCTGGATCTCCCTATCTGATGTCTACCTACTTCAACATTTTGTTGTATGTAAATTCAATCTTTCCTCTGTTCCTTGACAAAGTCTTTCTTTAGTTTCTGGCCCATAGCCATTATCTGGCAGTTAAGAAGATCATCCTTCTCTGTGCTATTGCCCAAACTTTAAGCAGTTTCCTGGTTAGAGAGATTAGGTGAAGGTAAAAGTTACTTAAAGTTAGAGGGGAACATAAAATGCTTAGAAGAATGATGAGATAATGGCATTACTATTTAAACAGAAAATTTATTGACAATTTATTTTGTTGTTATAGAAACTTGAGGCATGTCATGTCTACTGATTTGGATGAGTTCTTCTTTCTCAAGTGCAAACCACTTCTTCAATAGTATTGCTCCTCTCCCTTATTCTGTCTACTACTTATCTCACACTTTTAATCCCTAACAATAAATATCCATTAAGTTAGTTATTTACTGAACTTTCATAATGAATTCAAAATATTCTTCCCCATAGAAAACATTCATTGAAGGCTAATGGTGCTAACTAAATATTCATTGCTTCAACTCCTTTTTAACTTGCTACAGTGTTTTATATTTTGCTGTTGTTTGCAAAGAAAATTTTGAAATAGATTATTTTTAAATAGATCCTCTAGTTAAACTGGGATAGGATAGATATAACCCAAAATAGCAGTTCTTTTCACCTGCCTCCAGCTGGGTAATAATATCATGTTGTGCATCTACGAATTCCTGTGTTGGGAATGCTTGTGGCACTGAGAGTAGCACACAATACAATTAGCAACATAAGCCTTAGGCTTCAATAAAATTTACAAAGAGTATTTTTCAAATGAAAATGAATATAGATAAAATAATTCTATTCAGACATGTTGACTTGGGGGTTACTTTAGTAAGAATTGCAGCTCTAATTTATGTTGGACTCCTTTATTACTTTTTTGGTGATATTATTAAAATGAATTTGTAGAATAAATTACAAACACTCCCTATATTGTGTGTGAAGTCTAATTTACCTGTACCTTATATCAATAATGGTGAGAGGTATGAAGATTTTACCTTGCTAAAAAGCACCCCACTCTTGTACACTGTGATGGTTGATATTGATTCTTAACATGGCAGCATCTGTATTTACCTAGGAGAGAAGTCTCTGGGAATGCCTATGAGGACCTGTATTAACTGTGGCCAGCACTAGTTCGCAGGCTGGACTGAGTAAAGAAAGACAAAAGTGAACTAAGCATTGATATTCATTTCTTGCTGCTTCTTGATTGTGATCGCTGTTATGCCTTCTTCACCATGGGATTCTATACCTTCATATTATGAGTCAAAATAAAAACTCCCTTTCTTATATTAATTTAGAAAATAATTTTTATTAGAGAAACGAGACTATAACTAATTCTATGACTATAATTTATGAAAGTTTCACATGCAAATGTATCCTTTAAAAAATAGATAAAATACTTGAGGTTTTGAGTTAATATACTATATCTTGCAAAAATTTTCATCATTAAAGCAATTTATATGCAAGTATAGTTACCCATTTTTCAGAACTTAACAATAAACTTACAAAGAGGGATATTTAAAATGAACCTGAATAGCTTCAGATTTTCAATGTAAGAAATCAGTCATTTAAAAGATTTTTATTAACAAGTGAACATTTCAAGACATTATTTTCATTGTTTCATAGGATTTTTTTTAGTCTAAGTATATTCAGGATTTTGTAGGGTTATTGTACATTCCTTTCTATTCATCTGTTTTATCACACAGACTATGCTATGTTACCATATAAGCTGCAAAACACAAACTCAAGACTAGTCTCTTGTCAGTCTTTGTTTTGGTCTTGTTTGTATAGACATTTCTATGAAAGACTGATTCACAGCATTCATCCCAATATTCAGCTCTAACAATCTTTATGCTCTCTTTAACATGATGTTCCCTGAGCCACAGATGCAGAGATTGTGATGTAGATGTTTCTACTGGGGCTTGCCTACCCTCTGATACATTTTTATCTGCATGGTATCTAATGTTTTCTATGATGGCCTCTATTTGCCACAGAAAGAATAAAATTTTGTAGGGTCCCACCCCTTGACAAAGAACTACAGGTAACTATTGACTTCTAGGAGAAGGTAAATTAACCTCTGCCAGGGACAAACTCCCTTTTGGTTTGTTCATGGTCAAGTGGTCAGCCTGGAAACCATATATACAAATAATGAAAAACAAACTCAGTACTGTTGCAGAGTATTTGTTTCACTATGCAAAGATGTGCTGCATTGGTTTAACCATGTAAAAAAATGTGTTGTTCTTGTTTATGTTGTGGAGGATTTGTTTAACTATGCAAAGATATGTTGCTGTTTTACCTTGCCTGCCTAAGGTACCACATTGGTCTAATAAAAAGTTGAATGGCCAATAGCAACGGAGAAGGTATAGGTATAGGTGGGGCTTCTGGGCAGGAAGAGGATGTAGGAGGAGGAATTTAGGCACAGGGTAGATAGAGAACAGGAAACCGAGGGCCTGGGAGGAAGAGCAAAAGCAGCAAAGTAGGACATACAGAATGAAACAAAGGTAAAAATATCCTGAAGCAAAATGTAGATGGATAGAAACAGTTTAAATTAAATTAAAAGAGGTAGTGGGACAAGCGTAAGCTAAGGCCAAGATTTATAATTAATAATAAGTTTCTGTGTCTTTGTTTTGGAGCTGGTTGGTGGCACAAAAAAGAATTCCATCTACACAGTAGGTTCTAATTACACATATATATTTGCACACACATATATGTAACAAATATTATAAGAGAAAAAGAGGCTGGCAACTTGAAAGTAGGAGGCATGGGAAGGATTTGATAGAGGGTAGCTATGGAAGCCTAGGGTTAGAACAAGAGGGGAGAGTGATATAATTCTGTTGCAATTTAAAACATTTTTTAAAAAGACTTAAACACATATGCATTCTTTTCAGCAATGCAAATGTGGCATTGCCGACTCTCTTAAAATATTCTTTATCCACTGACCAATCACTGAATTCTCATCCGCTATTGAGTATATGTCTTTTGGTGGAAAATTAGAGATCTGTTCAGTGAAAATGGCTAGTGGTGGTGGGGAAATGTATACCTATTTACAATCACTTTAATTTTGTGCAAATTAATTATCAAATTATATCCTGAAAGCTGAGTGTTACATTCACACACACACACCCAAAAATAAAGTCTATAGGAGTACTGCTGATAGACAAAAGTAACAGAAGCATGTGGTGCTAAATTCAAAACTCATTTACTTTTAAATTTTGGTTAAAACCAAGTTTATACTAGGATCAATGCAAAATAACTATCTTGTAACATTTACTGATGTACATTCATACATTCATAAATAATTTACCACACACACAAATCGCTGTAACTATAGTTAGAAAAAGGATACACAAAAATTTAACACTTTTCAGATTTTTTTCATGCTGGCCTTACATAATAGTCTTAAACTTTGGTAACTATCCATTTCTTTCTTTTCTCCATTGTTTTGCCTTTTCCAAAATATAATATAAATAGAACTATAGAGTTTGGAAAATTTGTGTGTCTAACTTCTTTAATTTTGTGTAAGACATGTAACATTCATTCATACTGCTAACTTTCCACTGTTATGTAGTGTTTTATTATTCTAATATACCAGTTTCTGTATCATTCATATGTATTTTCTGTATCATTCATATGTATAAGGACATTTGTGCTTTTTGTAGTTTTGGCTTAATGATGAATAATGCTACTATAAATACTGAAGTACACTTTTTCTTGTGAAAACTAGTTTTCTTTTTATTGTTAGATACCTTGATTGTACAACTGTGTGTTTAACTTCAAAATAACCCATGAAATCTATCTCTAGAGCACTTGTATAGTGTAAGAGTTCTGGTTTCTCCACATTCCTCCCAACATATGGGATTGCCTTTTTTTTTTAAAAAAAAAAAAAAAGGATGTTAGTTATTTTAATAGATGTTAATGGTAGCTCATTTTAGTTTCAATTTGCATTTTTCTAATGACTAGTGATGGTTTAGTATCTTTTCATGTGCTAATTTTCCATCTGTATATATTCTTGATTCAAGTGACTATTCACCCTATTTTTAATTCAGGTTATTGGCTTCCTATTATTGTGTTTTGAGAGTAGTTTCTATATTCTGGATTCAAGGTCATTGAGACATTTACAATTTGCAATGCTTCCCCGCCACTTGTCTGTAACTTGACTTTTCATTATTTAGTGTTATTCACAGAACAAAGTTTAAATTTTGATGAAATTCAAGTTACTCATTTTTCTACTTTCCTGAATCATGGCTTTGGTGTCACATTAACATTACCAATGTTTTCATTTCTGTCTAGTCTAAGTGGTTACACAGAAAAGGCAGAAAGATTGAGAGTATCAAGAGGTTAAGTCCACAAACTTGAAATTCTACACGCAATGCACATGTTGTAACATTCTGTCACTAATCTTGGTTGAGTTTTTAATCCTTTCTCAAAGACTGAGATGATAAACTTTAGACTGTCTACTGTAGCGTTATAGTCTATGAAGCTAGTGATTACATAATCAGCATTTAGTAAAACTCAGTAAATAGGTGAATAATAGGATAAAGGTAGAGACCAGTTAAACATAAGGAAATTAGAGTGCTATCAGAGATAATGCATTATTTTGTGAATCCAAACTAAAAGATAAATTAATAGACATTTGGTGTTTGGAGAAATATTAGAGAACATGGCTATGGTATCTTATCTAAATGCTGGTATTTTACTGATTCAGCAACTCAGAAAACAACATTTAGTTTTTTATGTTGGTTTATTTTGCACCAGTAAAATAAACTAATGATTCCTTCAACTTGGGAGGTAGTTTTAATAAGCAAGGAAAATGGGGCTAGCCAACAATTTGATGACTTCCAACTCTGAATATCAGTATAGCCACTGTGAATGAAAAAGGGACACATTGATATTCACTGACACCATACAATGAATCATACTCCAAATATTTTCCAGATGTTGTTATTTTCCAAAAAGAGGGACTGAATACAAGAGAGGATATTGAGCATCAAATGTGAAATGGAAGGAACTTACTGGAGAACAATTAATCTGGTACTTAAAATTTCTAGAGACTAATCTTACACAGTCAAATCTTAGAACATGAAGTTTCTTGGTTTGGTAATCTGAGTTTGTTCATATGGATATTATAATCCCAGGCAAGTTTTTTTTCCAGTTCATAGCCCCAAAACAATGATATCTGGTTCTCTGCACTGTTCAAATTGCTTACAGTAATTTTCTGACTCCTACTTTATTTTTCAATGCATCCTTTACCTTAACTCTTTTAAACTGTGTTTTCTCTCCATATAATTGGCATACAAATTCCATGCTTTGTTAACATTCACTTACAAATTCTCATAAATTCACACATGCTATTGGGAAATGTCTAGACTAGAGAATACCTATAGAAGACAGGTTCTTCTCTGTCTCGAAAACAGGCATCAAAACTATAAATGTGGGAAATATGTTATTTCTGGAGATGGCTCCCTAGAGCCTTTAACAAATGCCCTCTCTTTGCCTAAAGCTGTTGACAGTTTTGTTGAGTTGCTAGAAGATATTTTCCATGTTTTAAAACAAGTAAGTGGGTTAAAAATAAATATAGTCAGATTCTGTTATGGAGATTTGAAAATATCAGAGGTCAGATCATGTCCCCAAGGCCTAACAGAGGCATGTAGGAAAAGTCTGGAGAATGTAGGTTGTCTGTAAGGAAGGTTTTGTTTCTGAAACATGAATACCAGATATAGTTACTACTATCCATCTGCTTCACTTTGGTAAATGCACGTCTTTCACATTTGCTAGATGTCTGGTGGAGACTGATTCTCAGATCTCATTCCAATGGAAATGTTCCATTTATCCCTGCTCTGGCCTAGAAACTTTCAGGGAAACAACCAGGAAAAACTGCTTTAGTCTTCTGCAGGATTTGGATTTCAATACCATGAAATTCATCATATTCAGTCCTACTAATCATAAAGCATTTGCTACCAGCTCAATAAATATTTAGATATCATGTTGTTGCACATGAGCTTTATGTACCAAGATGGAATTGCAAATGCTCTGAAAATTGCTTTGCTTTGTTAAATGGTAATTTTTCTTGAAGTTTTACTAAATAAGTTCTACTAAAATAGCTAGCAGATGACTTGATGTTTGCAGAGTCAGTATTATGCTGTGCAATGGAGTTCATTTAACGCTATAAACTACATTGTACTTAGTAAGCGAACATTTTGATTATGTAGCCAAACAATGCTTTAACAGTGAATATTAACCCAAATAGAGCTAAAATGCAATTTCAAAGAATAGTCTATAGTTTTATGGATATATGATCAGGATACAGAGCAAGTCTCTGCAATTTACAGATTGGCAATAATATCAAGTTTTATTAGGAAACTAATAGTAATTTTCAGCATACCAATGATATAATAATCATGATGAAAACTGAAATTTTTATTTGAAAACATGCTGGATAAACTAGCAACAAATGTTTCTGAGATGATCTCATAAGAACACACATAACATACACTCTTCAGAATTAAAATATTTATGTTCTAAAAAATAATAAACAACACATTTTCTATGGAACTCTATTAAGCAAGATTCATAATTACATGAATTAAGAAATAATAGAAGAAATACTATACACCCTATAATATAATCAGCACAGATAATGGCAATACCATGATAGGGATGATAGTTTATTAAGGAAGGACACATAATTTTCATCTCAATGTATACTTTCATCAGTACTTGAAAATTTGCAAGATTCTGTATAGCAGAATAATGTGCTTAGAGTGAATACTATGAACAATTGCTAAATGTTTGCCTCTCGTGTAAGAAATCACAGTAAAAATGGCAGGCATATTATTTTCTAATAAACTAATAATTTTACCTTGTTAAACTTTGTTGACTCACATTACTTTGAGGAAAAAAAGAAATTAAAAGGAAGAATATGACTGCTACTACTATGTTAGAGGAGAAGATTTATTATATATGAGAGAGTGCATAGTCAGAGGCAGAGACATCTGGGAGAGTCCAGAGTAAACATGACTCTGGGCTTGGCCTTGTGAGGGGGAAGGAGAGACAGACTAAGAGGTCAGGAGGGTAAAGGGTAAACCAAAGGGGTGGGTCACCAAAATGTCTGAATTATATAAAGGGATGCTGAGGAAAGGGCAGCCCAGCCCCTGGGCTGAGTTAGGGTAGGGGGCAGGGTATTACAGCCTACTCTGTAACAGGATTGAGGGATGTTGGGAGAACGTGGCAGCCAGGTCTGCTTTGTTATATTAAATGAGCATCTCAGTTAGTCATCTGTACAGGGTTTGAGACCTAAAATCACTTTTATATCATTGTTAGCTACAGTGAAAGCATGAGAAAAGGGAATATGCTGGTTAGCTAAAGATTGAATCTAGTTAATTTAAGAAAACTTGGTGGTGAAGGGTTGAAAAGATGGCTCAGTGCTTAAGAGCATGTACTACTTTTGTAGAGGACCTGAATTTGAATTCCAACAACCAAATCAAGTGTCTCAAATCCATGTATAACTCCAGCTCCAGAGGATCCAAATGCTTTATTTGGGCCTCTGTGAGCACCTGTACTCATGAACACACACACACACACACACACACACACACACACACTATGTATGCTTAATTTAAAATAATAAAAAATAAATTGAGGGAAAGGAGATTAGGTTAAGTGGTTAAGAGTGCTGGCTGTACATCCCTATGACCTGAAATTGATTTCTAGCTCCCAAGTGGCTCCTCACAACCATCTGTAACTCCAGGAATCTTGTTCACTGCATCTGAGTTTTCTGGGCACCAGATTTGCAAGTAGTACACAGGAATACATAAATGCAAAACACTCACTCATGCATATAAAATTAAAATTTAAAAAGTCTAAAAAATAAATATTTAAAAAAAGATTTTTGTGGAGAAAGCAAGCCATAAGATTTTTCCTTCTATTTTATGTAAAACAGTTGAGGAACTTTTTTCTCCCACTTATTTTGGTATAACAATTAATCTTGGTTGTCAGCTTGATTGGATCTAGGATCAACTAAGAGATGCCACTAAGTAAGTCTATGAGGGAATTTTCTAGAAGGATTAACTGGAGGGGTCAGTCTGGATATTATGAGGTTTATTTGAGGGCAAAGCAAAGATGCTTCTGCCTCCCTACTTTCAGCCCTTGCTGGTAAGCATATTTGTTCTTTGGTTGTAGCCACTACCATCCTTCTTGGACATTGGAACCAGCTTCCTCAGCCTTCTAATATGGACCAAAGACCAGCATCTGTGCCATAAACCTTCGGGAAAAACTGGTACTACTAAGGGATCCATCATTATGTATTGAATAGTTACCAGGTTCAAGCCTCTCTAGCATATAGCCAGCCATTGTTGGATTCCCTACTCTGAATCTTGTAATCCTGCTTTGTTATGTATATTCATATTACTAGATCTATTCCTCCAGAGAACTCTGGCTTTGGTATTCTGAACAATAAGTGAAACTGAAATTCAAAGTAACAGTTGAACAAGAGCTATTTCTTCCTCTCATTAAATTATAACAAATATTTTTTTTAAAAAAAATCATGAGACTGGATGCTTTTAGGTTTATAAAACAGGTCAATTCTTTAGACATAAGGGTTGAGAAACTGCTACACAGCTCATGGGTCAAATCTAGCTTAAGGCTTTTGGTTGTTAAAAAAACAGGTTTATTTGATGAAACAAAATCATTTCTGTTTGTTTACTTACTGTCTATGGTTGACTAGCTGTGGACAGATCATTTGGTTGGCAAAGCAGAAAAATATTTTTTACTTTTTCTTCACAGAAAATATCTGCTGAATGTTGTTTGCCAAAATGTAATCTTGGCAGAAGTAGCTCTAGAATTTTACATCTCTTATTAAAATATTGATTCCTTAGTCTATGCTAAATCTACTCTCTATATAATAAGGTTTAAAATCTGCATTTATCAAGTATGACAGTTGATTATAAAACATGTAGCATTCTGAAAATTGTTTTGTATCAACAAATTAATTCATTATCATATCTACTTATAATGAACAATGCCTGGCCTATATTTAATCTGTCATACTGATTAAATATAGTCATGTATTCTTACATCTATCTAAAAGAAATTCCACATTTAATCTTATAAATGTTGTAGTCTACCCTTTTTGAAACTCAGCTACAGATATTTAATATCTTGAATCCAATTTTTATAATTTTCATCAATATATTTATCAATTTCTCCAATCCCATTCTTATTTAAAAAGTATTTTGCCTTTTACTTTTTAAAGACAAATATTTAAGTGCCAGTAGGATGGTTCAGTGGTTAAAAGTATTTGTTGACAAATTTGAGAACCGAGGTTGAGAACCCGTTTGATTTCTGGGACCCTCAAGCTAGAAGAAAAAAAAAAATCCAAAAATTTGTTCTCCTAATTGCATACAGAGACAGAGAGAGTGGTGGGTGGGGGAAGGGAGAGAGAAAGGAAGAGAAAGAGAGGGAGAGAGAGATAGAATGAGAGACAGGGGGAAAGAGTGAAGGGGATAATATAATTAGTATACATTATATGAAATTCTCCAAAAAATGTATAAACATTATTTTAAATAGTTTTATAGTGATATTTAGTGTAATGGTCTGAGATTCTCTTTTCATATTCTAAAACATCAGTTAAGTCTTAAGTGAGGTTCATTTTAGATCAAAGTATTTGTAGGTGTTCTGGAGTTTCTCTTTTGGGGCCAGAATATATCTCTATCCTAATCCCAGAATTCTTCCAGGAGATAAAAAAAGTACAGTTTCTGTTTTCTTTTTGTTTTAAGGGAGTACCAGCCAAGCACAATACGCCAAATTTCCAAGTCTTTCAATCTGGTTGGAGTTCCCAAGACAACCTATTTTAGCCACTTACTTCACACAAACTATGGTAATCTTGGGAATCTGAAAATGGAGATAATCAACATTAATGGCTAGTTCTACCAGAAACACATATATCTGAAGTACTCGTATTAATAAAACAAACAAATACAACACATTTAATACTGATTTAAATCCTAAAAGTCTGCTTTAAACCCTTTCCACATTGTCTGTTAACTATATATGTTGAAAACTGTAGCCACTGTTGATTGCTTTTCACATGCTTAATTAAAAACAAAACAATTTCTCTCTTAGCAACAGGAGATCGATGCTGGTGGTAGAATCTGATGGCCCCTAGAGATTTAGCTGAGGGAGTCAGCCAGATCTGAATATTGTCAGGGCCTAAGAAGAAAATGACATGAGTTAGCAAAACCTCAACCTGCAAATGAGAAAAAAATGTAAGATTTGGTCAAATTCAGTACCAAAGAACTAAAGTATGTTACCTTATTTACCTGTGTCCCTGGAGACAACTCTTAGACAGATTCTATAACCTGTAAAACTATTGTTCATATGTATGAAATTTTCAGTGTTCATAGAGGCCTGATTTATTTATAAAGTAGAACACATTTTTGGTACTTGAGAATTTTCCATTAGGTAATTACTGATTTCTTTATTTTTATACTGTCCCTGAAAATGGAGACATGCAAATATTGCTAATGTGATAGGGCAAGACAGTGCAGAAGTTCCTCCAACTTGTATTCTTGCTGAGGTCATTTCAGTTTTAACTAGAATTTGGTCTTCTTGGTGGAGAATTTCATAGAAATTTAAGTAATGCTTTTCTGGGAACCTGAAGTCAAGCTAATTTAGTTTAGCTTCTGTTAAACTGCCTACCTGAACCCTTCCATTCAAGCTAACTGCTTATCTTAGCTTCTGCTAAACTGCTTGCTTGTGTAAATCCTACCCCTACCCCCACAGATGCAGAACAAGGTGTCAAGTTGTGGTTTTGTCTTCCCATGCTCTGGATGCTCAGTGGTACACTTAGGTCCTGAGTGCTTGAGTGTAATCTCAATTTGTGTAAGCAAAGACTTTCAATTGTCTATAAACTGTATCTGAGTCATTATCTCTGGTGGGCTCCCTCTAACACTGGATAAATCAATTGTATTTTATTATGTGACATAAAAATATTTTCTTAATGAGTGTTAATTTCTTTTTATTTTTCTAAGATGCAGTTTTCACTATTTTAACCCAGAATTTTTTTAATGTTTACAAACTCTAATCAATTATTTTTCATGATTTTGAACATACATTATTTCAAATGCTTTCAGCAGAAACCAAAGCATAAACTCAATTACAGACTTCTGAATGTGACTTCCTGTTCCAGACACAGGCCACATGTTATTAAGTCTCAGGCCATAAGCAAATCTCCTTATCCTCACATGTAGGCCACACAAATAAGTTCTCAAAATGTCAATGACATGAAGATGCCAGGAATGGCTTAGACCTCTAATCTCAACACTCAGGACGCTAAGGTAGGAGAATCGCTATGAGTTCAAAGCTAGTCCAGATTACATAGTGAGTTCCATGTCAGTCTGGGATTCAGAATGTAAATTTGTCTGAAAAGAAAGAAAGGAAGGAAGAAAGAAAGAAAGAAAGAAAGAGACAGGGGGAGGGAGACAGGAAGAGAGAGAGAAAGGGAGAGAGAGTTAAAGGGAGAATGGAAGGAAGACAGATAAATAGAAAGGAAGGAAGGAAGGAAGGAAAAGAAAATTATTTCTGGAATTTTGTTACTTACAATGATATCAATATGCTTTTATGTTTAATTCAATTCAAGAAAATGACACTAAAAACCTACAGAATCTAAGGACCTTTGACAAGAGCTGAAATTAGCATGGTCTCCATATAGAGGAAACACCTAATGCATATATAGACATGCCTCCAGAAAGTTTACGGACATGACACTGGGAAGGATACAAAGGCAAAGGGACATTTTCTAAAGTAAATAAAGTGCCTGAGGTGGCTGCATTTGAGAAATGTCTCTCTTAACAGCCTATTGATAAAATCCTCCCATCCCATTTGGACTTATGCCTCATTCAGATGCAGACACAACAGCTGCTGAAAGTCACAGTGTGTTACAGAATTCCAAAACAGGTGAAAGGACTAAAAGTCAGGCATCAGCAGGCCTGAGAAGGAGTTTGTGCTGGCCCTTCCTCCCAGCACAACAGCAAGGGAAAGAGTGGAGCCTGAGTAACAGCTGTTCCACTGTGACTAGCTAGCCAAGTTCCTAAAGGACTCTGTGGCACCAATTATGGAATTTGTATTTGTCTTTTTTTTTTTAAGAAAATGTCCTTGATGTTGCAAGAGTGATGCATTTCTAAAGAAAGTCCACTTTTGCACAGAAACTTTTAAGCATAACAAATAAAACTGAAAGTGTTTCTCCTCCTTTAAAAATGTATTATTTTGTAATCTTTAATTCAGATCACTCTAGTGTGACAGGGGTTATCTAATTTAAGTTTTCTTCTAGTGTGGTCTAAAAGTGTAGAGAGGCAAAGAAGGCAGCCCAATAAGAATATGAGACTTCCAGAGTTGGTTTAGGAATGGATAATGGCAATTAACTCATTCACTTTTCACTATATAATTAGCAAGCATTCAATCATTAGCTTTGGGCCAAAGATTGTGTTTTACTTTCGGGTGATACCAAATAAAAAAAGAGTCAGAATATTAGTCTATGTGGAAATCACTTTGGAGTACAATAATAAAGAAGTAAATACATAATTACAGATGATCAGAAACAGTATATTTGAAGAAAGACAGACACTATATACAGTGAAAGAAAGAGTAGAATCAAGAGTCTACAAAGATTATTTTGGCAAGACTATATGTGGATGCCAGCAATTCCATTTATCAGTTCATTAGACTGAGACCTCAAATATAAGAGGTTGCTAAGACAACTCAGAAAGTCATGGAAAAGAAATGGTGTGTGTAACTCCCTAGCGTAGGAGGTAGGTGGAAGAGTAGGTGAAAGTATTTCAAAGATTAGGGAAGAACAGACTGAGGTTTAGAGGGTATGAAGCCATCAATGACACAGGAGTTTAAACACTACTAGTTTATCTCTCTCCCTCCATCCCTGCCTCCCTCCCTACTTCCCTCCCTCTCTCCTTCTCTTATTTATTTCACATCCTTGAAGTGCAGTTTGTCTACCCTTTTTTCTTTCCAGTTCTTCCTCCCCACCTCCTCTATACCTCCTCCTTATGCACTCCCCCTCTCCTTGTAGTCAGATAAGGGCAGGCCTCCCATGGATAACAATAAAACATTGCATATCAAGTTGGACCGAGACTAAGCACTTCTTGTATTAAGGCTGGACAAGGCAACCAGGTATGAGGAACAGATACCTAAAAGTCAGTGCAAGAGCTAAGACAGCCCCTCCCTGTTCTCGTTGTTAGAAGTCTCATAAGAAGAACAAACCACACAATTGAATATGTGCAGAGGAACTAAGTCAGTCCCATGCAGGCTCCCTGGTTGTCTTTTCAGTCTCTGTGCCTCAGTGAGCCCAGGCTAGTTGATTCTGTGAGTTTTCTTTTGGTGTTCTTGACTCCATATTTCTTACGAGCTGTCTGCCTACACAGTCAGTTTTACCATTCATTCATCCATTCATTCATTCAACTCCTTTTTATTGAGCACCTTCTATATCCAGGTGCTCTTCTAGGCCATAGAATAGAAATTACAGTGTAAGACAGTCAGTAATTTCTCTCCTCATGGTTCTCCCATTCTATTAGAAAGTACACATTCAATAAATAAAAATGAAACAGAAAAATAAACAAAATAGTCACAGCTTTTGCCAGTGCTATTACTGAGAACAACAGGTAGGAGAGACCTCTTGAACAAAAGCATACTGGGAGGGGCCTTTGTCTCACTTATGGTTTGTTGTTGTTGTTGCTCTTATTTTAGAAAGTTCAATGAAATAAAATCGTATTATTCTCCTGTCTTTTATTTCCTTTCTCTCACCTCTTCCAGGTCCTTCCTTATTTCTTCTCAAATGCATAAAAATATACAAATATAACCAGCTGAGGCCACTTAGTGTTGCTTATATGATTTCAGGGCTGACTCCTTGTAATTAGATTATGAATTAGGGGGTTCAGTTGCCTATAGTTTCTTAGGATTGAGTCCCTATGAGATTTCCACCTTCAGCATTATCATGTCTATTGGTATTGTGATTATTCAAATCTTGTTAAGAGGGGCAACTTCCTTGTCACTTCTGGAAGATACAGTATCACAGGAGACTTCTTGGTTCTCTGGCTTTTACAATCTTTCTACCCTCTTTTCCTTGATGTTTTCTGAGCCTTAGTTATAAGAGGATTGCTGTAGACACCTTCACTAGGGACAGGCACCCTATGATCAGTTGCTGTCTGTATTTTAGCCAGACATGTTTTTCTGAAATGGTATTAAGCTGCTGCAGCAAAAAAAAAAAAAAAAAAAAAAAAAAAAAAAAAAAAAAAAAAAAAAAAAAAAAAAACAAAACAAAAAAAAAAAAAACGCTTCTTTGATGAGAGGTAAGAACTATACTTGTCTGTGGGTATAGGGTAAGTATTTAGAATGCAAGAAGGTATTATGCTTATGTAGTAAAGTGGAAGTAGTAGGTTTTCCGATAAGATCCATGAGTTTACTAGCCTTGGGTAGTTGGCTAAGTTTCCAGTACCAGGCACAATGTCCCACCTAGAACATGCCTTAAGTTCAATTAGATAGATGTTGGTTACCACAAGACATGAGTGCTACTATTGCACCTTTAGAGTGATCTTCTCATACTGATCATTATTGTGGTTCATAGATGTCACAACTTGTAGGGCTGTTGGTGCTAATCTCCCTTGGCATTTCAGATAGTCTCTTCTGGTCCTCAGGGGTAAAAATTTCAGGTCATATCCAGCACAAATTTACCAAGAACTGCGTTCAAAGTGCACGGTGTCTTCAGGAATAGGAAGTTACCTTCAGCCTCTGAAATGTAACCAAGTACAACAGCAATGGCCTATGTTGTTTGGAAAATCTGTTGGATTTCCCTGGCCAACAACTGAAAAGGTTTCTCATACCTGGTGTTGGGAATTCCTGCCAGATTGTTTATGCCTTTTAGGGGATGAATTAAGTGTCATAATGTCATTTCATACAAATACACATTATATACATATATATTGCATATATTATATACACACATATATACTCTCTAATTATACTCCTGTGTATTATATAATTTTAAGTAGATAGAAATAATACAATTTCTCACATTTTTGTTAAACATCCTTATTATTTTCTTCTTCCCTTTGTCTCCCTATTATCCTCCCTCCTATCTGACAATTAGAGACCCTCCCGTTTTCTTGCTTTACTCCTATTCTACAAGATCCTTCTCTAGCCCCTACTCCAGTCTGTCTTTTTCAGTGTGCTTTACTGAAATGATCTCAATTGCATTTGGAACGTTTACTCTTTTGTTTGTTACTTCGTGACATAATAAATTCAAAATGTCATTCTCATGAGAATAATTAGGGCTTGGAAGGGACAAGGTCAGTACACTTTGTCAGCTGCCTTTCCTCTAGATAATGGAGCTGCTCACAAAACAGCAAAAGGAAAACACAAATGGGGAAAGGATAGTCTCATGGAATAAAGAAAGCTGCATAGTGTCATTTATTTTCAAACTACTTGAATCTTATCCATCGAAGTCTGTTTAAGGACAAGAAAAAAATAGTTAAGAGTGCAGCTGCACTGCTGACAATTCCTAGAGGGGATACTGCCAGTCTTCCAAATTAAATTCCTTCCCTTTCCTATATCCTCAGTTCCCCCTTTCCTTATTCTTCTCTACTCCCAGCACAGTTTTTCCCTGTCTAGCATTTTTCTTCTCCTTCTTGTCTTTGTCACAGGTCTGACAGGTCCTTAAGAAAAAAGGGACATTGTTGGTGGCATTCTGAACAGAGAGTTATTAGGGCTTGACTTTAGATAAGCACCTTTACACTGACCCCTTCCCCCCTAGCTGAGTCATAATCTTGTCCTCAGTTTGGGTTCTGGGTTGTGACATGCTCTCTTGTCCAAGATGAGATTTACACTTCCCTCAGCCAGGCTGGCTGAACTCTGGAGCTGAGGACTCCAGTTATCTGTCAGGGTAGACTGCTGTCCTGGATTGCTTTCAAGTCTGACCCTACTCTGGTGGCTCAGTTGGATAGGGACTCAGAGTAAACAGCATGTCTCTCCACACCCAGCTGGTCACTAAAATAGGACACCCCTGGGTGGTGTCCCAAAGTATCATGAGGTATTACAGTGCTGTGAACAGGGTTAAGCAAGAGATAAGCTTACTGTGAAGGAAGATGAGGTGGGGTGAAGACTTGTCACTTCGTTGTCCTCCTGCTCACTGCTTACCTAGATTTGCTCCTAGGTTTCTCTCCCCAGTTTCAATTTACATCCTCTGTATGATTCCACTTCTCCTGCCAGTCACGCATTGCTGTTTTTCTCAGTGATATCGTTTCCGCAAGGATTTCCCAGCCCTGCTTGACTTTAAGTAGATGGCACTCTTTCAGTCCAGCGGGAGCCTTTGGCAGCTGTTCAACCTAATGTGACGCTGATAATTTGAATAAGCTAATGGGCCATTTTGATCAAACTTCTCAGACATCCCCTTATTGAATGAATAATTGCTATCAGTGAATTTAAAACACATGAGTGTTTTGGTTGTGAGCCTAGCCTTCGATGGCTGAGCAATGCCTCCAGCCTAAAACATTTCAATGTTCAATGTTTAACCATGTGACACAAGTTCTGGGAAGCAATGGCTGAAAAAACTGTCCAGTGCAGCAAACCTGCAAACTAAAGAAATACTGATATTAAATTTCTGATATAAATGTAGCTTTGAATTGCATGTTATATATACCCCTTAGGTTTTGAGATAAGAAAAGGTGGTAATCCTAGATACATTAAACATATGTGTACATAAGCCATGTTAATTATGAGAATGTTGAACACATTATTGGGGAGGGGGTATTTTCAGAGCTTTAGTTTAACATAGAACTTGGGGGATGGAGATGTGGCTCAGTAGTTAAGATTGGTTGCTGTTCTTCCAGAGGACACAAGTTCAGTTCCCAGCACCCTCATCAGACAGCTCACAACCATTTGTAACTTGAGGTAAAGGAGGTCTAATGCTCACTGCTGACCTCTTTAAGCATGTGTACATATAGCCCCCATATATATATATATAATAAAAGATAAAATTTAAGGACTAAAATTTCCACAGATGGAAGAGGTTGTCTTTATTTGTTGAATGATCACATCAAGGTCATGATAAAGACCAAAGAGTTGTACTAGCTCTGTAACTTTGGAACACCGAATGAATCATTTATACTATAACTCCTCTGTAAGTACTTTCAGACCAACAAAATAGAATGTCAGAATAGAGACTTGCATTACCTTTCATTGCTGTAGTGAAACACCTAGCACAGGTTAAATTCATAGGGATAGGATGTTCATTTCTCTCATATTTTTAAATGTTCAAAGTCCAAATGACATACCACAGGCTAGGCTAAGAGCAGTTTTTTCACTGCACCACCTCATATCAGCACAAAGTATGGAACATCGTGCAAAAGAAGGATCATACTTCAAACCCGGAAGCAGAGGTGAGGAGGACAGCAATATTTCTCATATAAGAATTCACTCTTGGAGGGAGAAAGTATTGTAGGAGTCAGGGTGGTCTGTGGGAGTGTGCAGTGTGTGTCAAGGTCATCACAATGGAACCCAGAAGAACAACTAGCCTGCCCTCACAGGACTGACAGCTAGGGAACCTGCATGGGCCTGACCTGAGTGCTCTACAGATATGTAACAATTGCTTAGCTTGGTCTATTTGTGTGACTCTTAGCAGTGGGATCAGAGCCTGTCCCAAAACGTTTTGGCTGGCTTTTGGGAATCTATTCCAGATACTGGGTTGCCTCGCCCAGCCTTAATACAAAGGGAGGAGCTTAGTCCTACCTCAGCTTAATATGCCATGCTTTGCTGATACCTATGAGAGGCCTGCCTGATTCTAAACGGAAATGAGAAGGTCCACGTGGATGCAGGGGCAGGAGAGGGGCTGAGGGGAGACAGGGAGGATGGAAAGAGAGAAGGGAAGAGAACATGTAAAATAAAAAATATTTAATAAAAAATTAATGTGCAGAAAAAGAACTCACTTTTGGAGAATCAAGGTTCACATGAAAAACATCTGAATGCTCTTTGAAGACAGCCTTCCAAATGATCAAATAGGACTTTGTAATTATCTTTTCAAGATTTCACTCTAGTATCACCACCCTGTGGAAAAATCTCCAGTAGCACTCAAGCTATAATAGAGTCTAAAACTGATCTTATTGTTAACAACTGCTTTTAATTTGCATATAACACACAGACAGTTTTGAGAATCAGAGGACTAAACCAATAAATAATTTCTCTAAAATTAAATGTTTTCTAAATTTATTTGAGTCACTTACAAAAAAGAAAACAACCTGAATTTTTTTCATTTCAAGTATTTTTAACCCAAAATTTAGAAATAACTAAATTAATGTTTTTTGCATAATATTTTTATTTATTATTTGGTGATTTTTACATCATGTACCCCATCAAACTCAGTTATCAATTCTTTCAGTTTCATACCCACTCTTATAATCTCCCCATTTACAGAAAAGCCCATTAATGCTGCTCATTTACTTACTAGAGCATAATTAAACTCCCTGTTTTAACGAAATATATATTTAAAGGCTATCACAATCATGAGCTCACAAGTACCATGTTTACCTGTACCAGACCTGTATAACACCAAGACAGTCAAAATTTTGGCATAGATGGAGAAGTACTCTCTATGTCTCATGTGTCTTATTAAGGAGACATTGGCAGTTGGAAGATAATGGGAAGATGAATAATTTTTATTTATGGACGGTATGGCCACTGGTGGGTTTCCCATGTGCTGGTGTGTAGTTCAACAGTCATGCATATATGGGCAGTACTAATTTAATGGGCAATAAAAAATAAAAGACATATTTGTGAGAGGACATTTGGGAAAAAATATGGGAGGAGTGGGAAAGGGTAATGGTGGTTTAGATATAATTGTATGCCATTGTGTACATGTATGCAATTCTTGAAAATGAATAAAAATAATAAACAATAGATAATCAGAATATAAATGTTTTGAACAAAATGGAGAATCTAAACAACATATATAAAAAAACCAACATATATAAAATACATATATATTATTCTCTCTTTCCACATTATCTTGCTTTATAACAAGTTAAAAGAAAAAATAACCTGAAGAATGTATTTTATATTAATTCTGATTAGCTGTCTACGAACATAAGAAAAAAAAAAGGAATGACAAGGTGAAGAAGCATGTGGTAAAAGATGTAACTGAAGCTCCTAGTTGATTTCATTTATTGACTGAAATACTCTCTATCAATGTGGAGTTGTCTCTAGGCGAAATTTGCTGATTCTGCACTTCAGCAGCTTTATACACCAAGCTGTCAGCAAAAGAATGTGTATAATCATTGGCACACACTTGCACTGATACTGGCATTTTTCTCTGGGTTTGAAATAAATATAGCATTTTTCTTTACATCTGTTGCCTTCACATGAGGATGTGTTTGTGATCATCTGCTCAAAATATAGTAGCATTCAAGTCTATTTCTGGAACACTACAAACAACATCCCCAATCTTGATTCAGTAGAATTCCAGCTTTGAAGGATGCTTATGTAAATAGATTTGGGATTCTTCATAGATATAGAATGAAGATAAACAAGGAAGTAACTGATTATGTAGTCACTACATAATGTAAAATGTAAAATGCTGGCTATACTGAATGATTTTTCCTATTGCAATCTATTCATTATTTTTCTTAGAAAGCCAGGAAAATCTGTAGGAAGAACCAGTGGTTTTAACAAAGCATATTCAATAATGTTCCAAATCTAAAAATATAGTAGGTACATAATATAGGCCATATTTCACAAATTAACATTGTTTTGGCATTTTTAAACGCAAGACAGTATGTTTAAGAAATTATATATTGTAAACATTTCCTTGTTAACTGTTTTAATTAACTGTCTTGTATGTTATTCTATTGATTACTATAGACTGAGTAAAATTAGTGAAAATTTAACTAAGAGCATGTAGTCCTGTAACTCCTATTTCATTATAAAGCAATGGTTTTCCCTACCAAAAAATAATAAAAAAATATTTAATTAACTCCTATTTGTTATTAATCATGCATGTTCTCATTATGTTATAAGTAATATGTTCATATAAACATCCATGCTGTGTTTTAATGGAGTCTGGAGCAACACACAACTTTTAGGATAATCAAATGGCATGCTAAGTTACCAAAATAGAAAAGGAGTTTTGCTAGAGTGTGGAGAGGGCTAGAGAGATGGCTCAGCAGTTAGGAGCCAGAGTGTGCAGAATTTTAACCAAGAAAAACAGGATTTGACCTTGGCACTTGAGAACATTCTACATAATTTAATAATGACTATTATATTTGCTTTTGTTTTCTGTAGTGATTTTTGTCAAAATTACTTGTTGAATATTTGATTCATTTATTCTTTTTCCATCAATAAGGTGCTGAATATTTAACTATATGCCAGACACTATTGTCAATTTCAGAAATACATGCATGAGTTAAAACCTTGATCAGTTTGGATCTCACATTAAACCTCGAAGGATAAAAAAAAATAATCTTGTCCAATATGCATTATGCTGAGAGGCATGTGTAAATACTAAAAAAAATATGCAGAGAAAGGAATGCAAAGAATATTTCAGTGGAAAGAAATTATTGCTGTTATTCTTAGACAGATGAGTAAGAGTAAAGCAGAAATCAAAAGAAAGTATATAAAATTATTAGCCTAGACATATAGGCATGCAGATCATATTATGAGCTCAGTCTTAGGGAGTGAAGGAAAAAGAAATAGAATTTGATATAATTGCTATTTATTCATATATAAAGGTGGTCTGCTCTAACTGACCTTTTTAAAGGATTTCAAAACATTTGGGGGGGGGGCTGCCAAGGCTAGAAGAGGGTATTGAATTCCCTGCAATTGGAATTACAGGTGCTTTTGAGCTTCCTGACATGGGTGCTGCTAAGAATCAATTCTAGAAGAGCAGTAAGCTCTCTTTGCTGCTGAACCATCTCTCCATCCAGGACTCTATATTTCTTGAGTTTAAAGTCTCAGTTTTATCCTTCCATGTGTATATCTGATAGACAACTTCTGAGCTTCTATTTCAAGAAAAGGAGTAGAGTAAATAGTCTTAGCGAGTCCCTGAAGTCACATGGAAGGAGCTGTGACAATGGACCAAAAAAGTAACAAACGAATAGTGGTAGTGTGAGTGTGCAATAAATGTTAATCAAACAAGTGCTCTTTGTTGCAGAATTTTCTAATACTATCACATAAATCTCATGCAAACACAATTTCTTTGTCAGCAAACAAAAAAGTGATAGTGGCTCATGATTATATTTATTTTGGCTTGTTTGTTTGTTTGTTTGTTATGGAGGAAGCACCTAAACATGAGTGATGTTGTTTTGTAAGAACTCTCTTTACTCCTGATATTCTAGCATAGGGATAAGTGCTCAGCAAGGCATTGCTAATTGTGGATGTGGAAGAGAGGAGAAAAAGACACTGATACTAGATAGCATGACTTAGGAAAGGAGACCAGGGGAAAATTCTGAAAAAATAATGACTCAGGTATTGTTATTTGATGAAAGTAGTGGACTTATGGTAGAAAAAGTTCTTCTGTCCTACTGTGATTTTAATATATTATATTAAGAATTTGGATTGCACTAATCAAAGGTATTTGCTTTAACAATGAGAAGCAAATGAGACGGAGGTAGAAGTGACACACTCCTCTTTAATCTATGAAGGATATGGAAGGAGGATGCTTCAGGGAAATGCTGTAATAAACACAAGTGATTTAAAAGGCTAGTATTAGAAAATGGTAAAAGTAAACATTAGTAGTACAATTTAAAATAATAGCTTATATCCATTGTTAGCAATTACACCAAAATATACTTTATACTGCTTGCTTTTCATCTTCATCAGAATCCTTTGAAGAAGTACTATCATCATTACATCCACTTTCCAGAAATAGATATTGATGTACAGAGAAATTAAATGACTATATAAAGCTAAAGATGCAGCAAATGATAAAAGACACATGTAAACTCAGTAGTAAATTCATGGAAGCACCATGAGTGCAGCATGCACAGAGGCAAAAGTGGGAACACTTTGGGTGTTGTGAAAGAGATAAATGGTGTATGTGCAGGGGAAAAGGTAACCATTGGAGTAGAGGATAGGAATTTGCCTAAGGCAAAAGTGTCAAGAATACAGGAATTGTGCAATAATTGTGTAATGTGGTTTAGTAAGAAGCATCATCTAGTGATGACACACTTCCACTCTAAAGCTATCTTGTGTCTGATACATCTGTATTTATCTATACTTTTATCTAAAGATAACACACAGAAACTAAAAGGCTTATTATGGTATTTGGCAGTTTGAAATAAGCAGATTACTCTTGATCCTGAAATCATCATATCGTGTAGAATTTTTCTAATACCACATTAGACTGTTCATGTTCCAATTAGAGAACAGATTCTACTGGCTGTTTCTTGAGAATTAATTCAGTAACTTCAAAAAGGAAGGCTTTAATCTTCTTCTAAGAAGATAAAAGAAGTTATGCTACAAGAGAAACACAAAAACAAAATCCAGAAACACTTTTCTAACATAAGTAATTTCTATGTTGCTTTCCTTTACAACATTCCTATTTAAGTGCAGATTGTAATTCACTTCTAAGTAGGAGGTAGATTTTTTAGCCATTAAAATGCTAATGAGAAGGTTAACTTGAAGTCAGAAACTATTGTTGAAAAGATGATAATGTAGAAAAATTCACTTTAAGGTCATTTAAGAGTTTGTCCGAAGAATAAAAACACCCTACATTTATTAGAAAAAAATATGCAGAAAGCATGCTGAAATTATACCTGTGCATGGCTGAACATTACACTATGGGACATAACATTTCATCTTGGTGTTGCAAAAACTAACATTCTTGAGTGCACTTGTATCTCTGGATAGCTTCACCTGCAGCAGGGAGGGGAACATGACAGATTGTACAAATACTTCTTACCACTAGGCCTACTCACTGAAATGTGATAGATTGCACAAGGCCCTAAAACAGGATGTACAGCATGGCTGCAAATAGATTTGAGGCTGTTTGCATTTTCCCTAAGCTTTGTCTTTAAAACCAAATTTTAAATAGTGACTCATATTTTGAACTTGATACTTGGTAATGGTGTCTTCATGCTTATTAACCTATGTTTACAAGATATGCCTCTAATTCAATTCAATTAAAATGTCCTTATAGTTATTGAGATAAGTTAAATGCTTAGCCTGCAAGAAGACATTAATCCCATATCCTCCATTGTGCAGAGGAACACTGGAGAAGAGGGAGAGGAAAGAATGTGAGAGCCAGAAGATCCATAGAAGGGCTGCAAAATACCACATTCTGGACAAGATGCCATTGAAATAATGAACTCTCCAAAGTTGTGTACTGGGTGTTTCCAAGAATGGATTGATTAACAAATAGGCATGGATTTAGGAAGGACTCAGGGGGCTGTAGGACACATAAAATAAACATACCTAGTAGGGCACCCAAGTTACTACCTGATGGTACAAATGTTTCCTATTGATCCATTTGTACTATTTTTAAATGTATCTTAGCCTTAGTAATGTCACAAACTATAATTTATAAAAAACAGAAATGTATTTGGCTCACCATTCTAGAAGCTGAGAACTCCAATAATATAACATTAACACCTGATAAGAGCGTCCATGATGTATTATAATATGATGAGAAAAGTATGTGGAGGCTTGGAGAAATGATTCAGATGTTAGGAGCATTAGTAGTTCTTCTATGGGACATAGGCTCTTTTCCTAGAACCCACTTATCTTCTAACATACATCTGTAATTCTAATCCCAAGGGATCCATCACATTCTTCTGGCTCCTGTGGCCACTGCATGCATACTGTACACAGACACACATACAGGCACAAATACTTATATATGTAAAATAAAATAAATACATCATTTGTAAGTGAAAGCAAAGTGGGTATACATTCAATAGGACTTAATAGAGATAGGGTTCATTCTTTTATTAGAAACTTACACCTGACAATAATTAACTCACTGCTCTGGCAAATATAGTTATCCATTTATATTGTTTGGTAACTTCTTAAAGTCATCTCTTAATAGTCTTACAATGGGAAATACATTTCAATATTAAGAATAAAGGAAACATTCAAACCATAGTAATGTCAATTCAAGTTCATCTTTCCCTGTCACTCTTCACTCTAGTCCCACGTGCCCCCTCTCTGTGGAAACTGAAATTATGCACTAGATAAGACAAATGAAAACATGAGGCATCAGCAGCAAAATGTTTAACAAAGGTCAAGAAGAAATTCAAATAAATCTTTAAATATAGAAGCATTTTCTCTTATAACAGCAAAATGCATCATTGGGCTATTTATCCACAAAGGCTTAAAGATTTAATTGCAGATTCTAGATGTCCTGGTTTGCTTTCCATGGCTGTGACAAAACACTAATCAAATGCCACTTGGGAGAGAAGGGTTTACTCCTCCTTTGAGGTTACAGTCATAAAGGGGACCCAGGAGAAAATTAGGGCAGGAACCTGGAGCCAGGGACTGATGAAGAGGCAGTAGAAGAATGAAATTGACTTGCTCCCCATCATTTGAGCAGCCTGCTTTCTTATATACTCAAGAAGACCACCTGTGGGGAGTATACCCCCCACACAGAGACATGCCTAGGCCAACATAATGGGATCATCTTCTCAATCAAGTTTACCTTTACACAGAGACCCTTAGGCTATGTTGATTTGACAAAACAAAATTCAACCACAACACTAGGAAAATCAAAATCTCTTGAAAAAGTTGTAAAATTACTTCTTTCTTTCTATTCTCACTCTTCTCAATTTTAAAAATATTTTATTAATTTTTGAGAACGTTATACAAGGTATTTTAATCATATGTATCCCCTTAATATTCTCCTAACCACTCACAGATACATCTTCCTTGCCTCCCACTCACCTTTGTGACCTTTTTTTAAACAATCCATTGACCTTACTTAATTTGCGCTGCTTATTACTATTTTAAGACTACTTCTTGTGTAATTAGTATATTATAACTTACAATCTGTTTATATCACTAAAACCCCATTTGATCATTTTTTAATTTTTAATATCTACTTGAATATTTATCCCGTGTCTTAAACGGTAGTAGTAAATAAAGAATATGTTGAATTGATACTATATTTATTTTATGTGTATGAGTATTAACCTTGCATGAGTATGTGCATCATATATTTACAGTGTCCACACAAGGCAGAAGATGGTGCTGAATCTCCTGGAATCAGAGTTATTTACAGTTCAGACCTGCCATGTGGTTGCTCTTCTTTTAACTGATGAGCTATCTCTTAAGCCCCAAACTGCTCATTTTCAGCAAAAAATAAAATAAAATGTTCACATTACTTGAGGGAAAGGACAATTAAGAAAAGGAATATAGTGCTAGGAATTAGAGAACACAAAAGAAAATGACACTTGAGCTTAAGAGAATGTGAAGTTTGAATCCGATATAGAGAAGGATGAACAGTTTCCTGAGTATGAAGACTGATGGGCTTCAGAAAAGGAAAAGTGAGAAAGCTTGTAAGTTCAAGTTAAGGATTTCAAACTAATTTCCAGCTTTAGTAGGATAAAATTGGAAGATCTGATATATAGAAATGATATTTTAATCAAATCATCTACTATATTGGTGCTGAGTAATATAAATATAATTTGAATTTTATAAATTACTTTTAGGTCTCGTACCCACAGTAAAATATAAAGTAAAACATATAAAATTAAACTTTAATTTACTTTATTTAACCTAAGATATTAAAAATATTGTCATTATAATAAAGTCAACATTAAATATGAAGAGATACCCTTTTGACATTTTTATTCAGCTTTCAAGATCCTGTGTATATTTTATATGGATAGCAGATCAGACACATTTTATATGACCATTTGCCCTATGTGGCTAGCTGTTATCATACTGGCTAATTCAAGCTTATAAAATTTATTTTGCCTACTGTGCAGAAAGTAAAGTCGAGAGGAATGAGTAAAAGAAAGTGTAATTTATTTCTTGTGGAATCACCACAAAGTTAACTACTTTAAAAAAATGCATTACTCTTTGGTTGTATATGTTAGGGTTCTAAGATGATGCCCAATGGATTAAATTCAAGGTGTTATCTAGGTTATTTTTCTTTCAGAAGCTTTAGCAAAGAATTAATTTCCTTACTCTTTCCAGCTTCTAGAATCCACACAAATTTTCTGCTTTTTTTTGTATTATTATTCTTCCCCAAAGCCAACCATATCACAGCAACTCTATTTCATTTGGCCTTCTATTCCTGATCATGTCACTTCTGTCTTTCTCTTATGGAATTATCTGTGCATGCTTGTGTGATCTCTTATCTCCATGTGAGTTGGCCAGCATCTGTAACTAAGTGGTACAGCTCTGAGGGGAAAAGCTTCCCTAATGGAGATGTTGCAACTCTGAGAGGGAAGGCTTCCCCAATGCAAGTGTTACTGTTCTGAAGAGAAAGGGATGTGGCAGTCATGAGTTAAGAAATGCCATAAAGTCATACTGTACAACAAACTTCTCACAATAAACTTTATTGGTAGAGAACAAGAGGGTGGCTGCATCTGCTCAGACTAGAAGCAGCAGAGAACTGAGCAGAAGGCAGGCTGTATGTGATGATTAATCTTGAGTATCAACTTTATTGGACTTGATAGGGGATCAGTAAATCACAAGTCTGTGGATGTCTGTGATTAGTTCATAATCTAATCTTACATAATGAATGAATTAATTGTTTGAGGATTTCAATATACAAATTGTTAATGGGACATAGTATAATGCAGTAAGTGGTGCCTAATTGTAGGAATAAATTGTTCGGGATATGTTGTTGGAGATATATCTTGCCTTGGCCACATCCTATATTCTCTCTTTCTCTTGTTTTGTGGGTGTTTTGTTTGGTTTTGATATAAGATACTCTACTGTACTGTTCTCACCATAATAAATTGAAATTATTAAAACTGGTGCAAAATAAATCCTCATTCTCTTAGGTGGTTTCTGTAAGTTATTTTGCTACATCAACAGAAAAACTAAATTGTATGAGTGTGTGCATGTGTGTGTGCGTGTATGTATCAGGATACATATTTACACACACACACATATATATATAAATATATATATATACATATATATATATATATATATCCTATTATCCCACTGACAAGTCTTCAACTTTTCTGGCTGTCCTCTAAATAGTGGAATCTTCTCTTTATGTGTTTATGTTCCTCATGTGGATTCAATTTAATTATTTTACATGACATAAAACATTAATGACCCATGTATTCATGTATTGCCATGACACCTACCAAAAAAATAAACCTCATACTATCTAACTTCCATATCTGGATGGATAGTTAGTACCACAAACTTAATAAAGCAAAGTAGAATTATTTATTTTTGCTACTTTAAAATTATTCCATTTCCTCCAAATCTTGATTATCAATCTTTATTTCTTATTCATAGCTGGTTTCTCTCATACAGTCTTTATATAACAGAAATACTATCTGCTGCTTTTGCATTACTATTTACTCCAAATACATTGACTGGACATAGGAGCTTTTCTAAAAAATGATTATTAGATTGTAGATTTTTTTTAAATTTTTTTATTATTATTATTATGAACAAAGAAGTCAACTTTCTATCCTTGTATATCCTTATTCAAGGTCCCTTCCCTCTCCCACCACATCAGGTCATTCTTTCTTCTCCACAATTCCTCATCCCCTCTCTGGGCAGGCAGCAGGCAGTCCCATGGTCCCACTGTCCCAATATTGCTTAGTTCAGTCTCCACTCCTGGCAGATCCAGTTTTCTCCCCCCTCCCTCAAGACTGAGTCAGGTGTTCCTGTAGAGGGAGTGGGACCCACGGAGTCAGTCCAGGGTGTTTCTGATCCCAAGCTGCTCAGTGGTTGTGGTTTCCAGCTTGGGCATGCTTTGCTTTTATTCTTGTTTGTTTGTTTGTTTGTTTACAGTCCACTAATGAGGGAGTACATCCCCTGCTTATCTTTCTGAGTTTGTGATAACTCAGGAACATATTCTCCAAATCTCCAAATCTATCCATTTGCCTGCAAATTTTAGGATATCATTTTTTCTTACTGCTGAGTAGTACTCCATTGTGTAGATGTACCACAGTTTGTTAATCCATTCTTCAGTTGAGGGACATCTAGGTTGTTTCCATGTTCTTGCTATTACAAATAATGCTGCTAAATCTTATCTACAGTATTTCACTGAACAAAGGCAAGTTAACCTGGTTTTAATGTAGTCAATAATTTTATTATATATCAAAGCTAATTTTACCACTTTAAAAGAATATACACTAAAATTAAAGACATAAAACTACA